>OZ010794.1:168328329-168513329 GCA_963932465.1 Maratus speciosus
GCTCTAATATCATTAAAATCCACTTGCAATAATTTTCCCCATTGGCCGTAATGTAAAGAAAAACTTTTGACTGTCCCTGTAATTAAACTATACATCCGATTTTCATAAAATTTGAAATGGCTCGACAAAATTTTGCAACAATCATATATTTGAAATTTCAGACCATTCGGTTGGGTAGTTTTTGCTCTGTTACATGCGGACAGACGGACGGACTGAACGACGACTATAGGTGCTACGTATTTATATAATTACGAACGCACCTAAAAAATGAGATTGGCAGAAACAGCATGGCATTTTAGACTCCCTTTTATAGTGAGAAATTTCCGAATCATACCGAATATTCCGAAGGAAAAAAATATTTACTTTATGTAATCAAGTTATGATTGTAAAATTATATATGAAAAGAACTTAAAATAATCAAAACTAAGCTAAAACTTTCTAAAAAGGATAAAAATACATTTAAAGAGGCATACAAGTACCTTTATTCTGGCCTACATGTTTCATCGCTCTGACGGCGACGTTCTCAAGATGAAAAAACATTTTTATTAATACAGATCTTGAGAATGTCGCTTATTAGAAAGCTTAAGCAAGCGAATTTATTTTTAAAAAATAAATAATATTATCTCTGTGTTTTTTTAAGACTTGTAAACCAGAAAGAAAAATTAATCGCTATTTAAAGCTTTTTAGCGATTTTTTAATTGATTCCTTAACCCCTTGGGGACGACCGACCAGTATACGTGCCGCGTAAGTGCTCAGAATCCGTGATTATTCTCATTAGTTAAATTTACTGTAAATTTTGCCTTATTTAATCCGAGCATTTTTCCGATTAAATTAGTCAAAAATTTCTGCTTTGAAAAATCGGTGATAAAAGAATTAAAATTCTGTAAAAGAGGCTCGTCCTAACGGGTTAAGGTATAATCGTAAATTGATTAATATTAAACTATTACTTGGTAAAAAACTACTTTTATAAATATTAGACTCTTTATTTCTTATTAATAATTTATTTTCAGTTTTATACCTCTAAAAATGTTTCGTTATGGCAGCTTTACAGCGATTTGGCATATTTGGTGAGCGTTTATTGGCGCATCGTTCAATCCATTGTTGTTTCAATGCGTATACAATTGTACGAGTTACAGAGCATATTTGGCAATTGATCACCTGTGGCGGGCAAACATAATAGTGCCTTAAAATTAATGTTTTATTTTACAATCACGTTCTAAAAATAATAAAAGCTTCGTATTTTCATCGGAACAAAATCTGTGAACATAATTTTTATACGTCTAGCATCTTGTGTGTTAGAAATAGATTAAAAAATTCCATCTATAGTTACAAGAAACAGGTTGAGTTAAATAAAAGAGAGTAAAAAATGCTGCTAATTTTATAGCATGCATACACACATACCTGTAAAGCTGGTGCCAAATTAAATGATTTTGTCTTATTTGTTGGTTAAAATGCATTTACCCAATTTTTTGCGCATTATTTCTTTAAAATATTATTCTAAGGGTTAATTACTACCTTATGCTTATTTTTGACTGACTGAAGATTTAAACACTAAATATTATCGTTTTCAGTTTACATCCCTGCTATTATCTATCAGTTTACCTCTTTTTGGCCCTTTATTATAGCTCTCTTAAAAATGATCCGATTCACCAGCTTTTTTTTCTAGCTTCCTGAGTCCTCCAGATTAAAAAGAAAAGAAAAAAAAATCTGAGATTTTAGCTAGCACCCGAACAGAGAACCCGAAAATTATGTTTTTACAAAATGCCTGTCTGTGAGTCTGTGTGTGACACAAATTTTGTGGGCGCTCTATCTCAAGAACTAATGCACGGAATTTAATAAAAATTTATATTCAGGTAGTCCCTGATATAAATTGAGGGCGATTAGTTTTTAGAGTAAATCGCTCAACAGGTGGTGCTGCTATGCTGCATTTTTCACGATTTCTACAATAGCTCTATATCAAGAATTAATGCACGAATTTTCACCAAATTTCAGATTCAGACACTGATAAATATTATTGTTGATTATGTTCTGATGTAAATCGCCCAACTGGTGGCGGTTTTAAGCTGCATGTTTACCGATATACGCAGTAGTCTAATTTCAAGAACTAATAAACGGAATTTCTGAATCCTCAGGATGGGAATAGATTGTCATTTAATTTTGGCACTATGATAGCGAATTTTGAAGTATTAAATGAGATAGAAGAAAGTTTTGGGATTGTCACATCCGACTAGTTTCGTTTTGATTTGTTTTCAAAATCTAGCTTTCAAGCAATGGTTGTCAAATGAGCGACTTCTTGTGAAAATGCGTTTTTCTTCATGATGGGTTTTTTCACCATTTCTCGTATTAAATTGTTATAAGTCATGAACCGTTAAAGCTAAATGGTTCAAACTTGGAACAAGTATTTTTCAATTGTTTTACTTTAAGCTTGATTCAGCAAATTTGAAAAAATATTAACTTTTGAAAATATGATTTTTTTTATTTACAACATTTGTTAAAAAAAATATCTTTAAATATTTTTATTTTTTTTAATTAATATTTTTAAAAATTCTGAATCAAAATTTAAATTTTTATATTTCTGTTTATTTAAATAAAAAAAATGAAATTCTACAAATAATATTTCGAGTTAAAACGATATGATTACCCCACTTTTTTAATAAATTAAGAATTTAAATTAAAAAAAAAATATGATAAGTTTTACCATGTTATTTTGTTTAAAAATGATATGGCTAACCATCACAAAAAAATTCAGAATTTTAACTCAATATATAAAAATTATTTTAAAATGTGTCCCGGAAATGTGTCCCGCTTTTCGGTGTCTTTAATTTGTGTAATTTCCCTTTTAAATTTGTCCGGTTTCAATTTTTGATTTTTTTTTTCAATCTCGCTTTTGCTAGAGAGTCTCTTATTCGGGACGTGGCTGGGGACCTATGAAACTTGCTTCCGCAAAAGAGTCGGAATAAGTGGAAGAATAAAGGGCTGCGGACGAAGATGGGCCACTCGCCGCGGCGGTTGACCCACCCAACCGCCACCGAGACTAATAATAATCTAGAAGCAGCAGGAGTCTTTCGGTAGCTTCATCCCTTAGGAACCCCTTAACCATAGATGCCATCATCTTACGCTTTTTTGTACCACAAAAATTTTATAGTAAATTTTACCTATTTAAATCGCCATAATCGGCCGATTAAATAAGGCAGGAATTTCCATTAAATTTTTGTGATACAAAAAAGCGGAAGAGTTGGCAGCTATGCCCTTAATGTTAAAAGTATTTCGTGAAATTTACAGGGGTAGTGGGAGGCAAGGGCACAGTTTCAGCGCGATTGCGTTCATTCAACTCTGATTACAGTTCAGCTACTTTCTGTATTACGCGTATCTTAGACTTCAGTTACCAACATTTTTGAACATTAATGGTGCGTTCTTTTTCCAGTTTCTATGGGTTTGAATACTATGAGATTTGGCTCACTCAACTTGGTCTTTTATTGTCTCAGGCACGTGCGGCTCACTTCTGGTACGTGCTCCGTTAGGTAGCGGGGACCCAGGTCACAGGTTCGTTCGGAAAGAGGTTTAATGGGAATGCACTAGACGCTGCGGAAGGCAATGGGGTAAAACTAGGTTCATTTAAAAGATTTTCAAAAGATATATATCTTACAAACTAGATTTTTTTAAGGTTATTACAACAGGCCCCGAGAAACGACGGGTGGGTCAGCTAGCATATTAATAAGATTAGTACACCTATTCATTTATCTCTAAATATGAAACTCATTTTAACTATTCATATGCTATATTTTGATAAGTGCATTGCAATATACCATTAATATTTTTTATTGTTTCAGATAAAAATGTCTTTCTGCAAGCTGGCAAATATTACTTTGTCAGAGATCGTGCCTCGTTTAATCCGACCCTTGCAATATATTAAATCCAGACGTTATTAATTCCCAGCTTTATACGTAATAAATAAATAAAATTACAGTACTAACTGTAATATTATGTCAAATATACCGGTAAAAGAATATAATTGAATTTCTTTGATAAAATCAAAATAAAATTTTTTTCATTTAAGTTTCTGTACTAGGTGTCAAGGAATGTGTCTAATGGACACATTACTATAATTCAGTCGATTTGAGCCAGAAAATGTTTCGTAAATTAAGATAAATAAAACACGCCGAAAAATAATATAAATAAATACATAAAATAGATTTTTAAGAAAATTGTGGTGGGAAATGTTTTTATTAAGTTTGAGTAAAATTTCAACAGGGTCGGAAGATTAAAATGTGCAATTATAGATGTAAACATTTTGGCGACCTGCACTTCGATGTTCATTGCAATAATCAGATTATTACTAGTCGCTTGAATAAGCACTGTGACTTCGAAAATCAAGCAACTTCAAAAATCCGGCATCAAAGTTCTTCCAAAGTTTTTTTTTTTTTTCCTTATACTTCCAACAGATGGGAGAAAGATAAATAGCATTTGTTCACTCATTAAAAACTTCGAGATCGAAAGCGATTGACTATCGGAAAGCGAGATCGTTGAAGCTGTACTAAATAGATGGCGGAAGAAAAATTGTCACTGTAAAAATGTATAAATGCGACTGGAAAATTAATATCTGCTTTAGAGAAACAAGATTGTATTTCTGAAATCGATAAACTTCACTTATATAAAATCCAAGGAAAAGAACGGTCGAAATAATTAGAGCAAACTAAACTGATATCGAGGTTTCGGTGATAACACTAGAAGAAATAACTTCTCTGTTTATTACAATATTTTTTCTAACATACAAAATATCGATTAAAGCAAGATTTTTAAATATATGATTTTCTCTTTTTCTCACATAAACATCCCTTGGCTAACAATAAAATTATGAATAAACGCACCTTTACGACTATCGGAGTACTTCTGATATTCTTCCATAAACCCGGTTTAGTCTCGGTCCGACGATGCTGGATTTTTGAGGTTATACTGCATCGACTATAGTAGGGGTGGCCAACTGTGGCACGCCCCACACCACTAAAAATTTTACAGTAATCATTGCCTTATTTAATCATCGAATCTCTGCGATTCAAGAAGTCGAATTTTTCTGTAAAATTTTAGTGGTATCCGGCGTGCCACTGTTGGCCACCCCTGGACTATAGCATAGCATCCAACACTTACGCTTTTTTGTACAACAAAAATTTTGAGATAAGTTTGTCTTATTTAAATCATTAAAGCCGGTTGGCAAGAAAACTTGCCATACAACGGGAACAAAATTTTTGAATTCCAATACCAGTATTTTAGTTTGGAAAATTTCACATTATTTAATCTCAGATTTTGATCGATTAAATAATTCAAAATTACAAACTCGCAAAAACTGGTGTCGAAGAATTAAAAGAAGTGTAAAGGACGCTCTTCGTTAATGGCTTGAACCCTTGAGGGGCGATGGAATATATTTTATCCCACCTACGTTTAATGAAGATTTGCACCGGAAAAATTTTATTAAATTTTACTTTTCTATCTTTGGTGGAAAAAAGCCGTAAAAATTCTTTTCCTCATTGGTCAATAAACTTTTTTGCAGAATCCGGTGTGAATTCATTATTACAGAAACACAATTACTTGCCCCTCAAGGGGTTAATAGGCAGATAACGGCAATGTAAAAGGTAATGTTTACTGTTAATTTTTTGTACTGCAAAATGTGTAAGAGATGACTATGTAGATGACTAAGCCGAATCAATCTTTAGATCTAATATTTTCTCCGAATAATGGCAGTATGTCTTTTTTATCAAATTAAATTGACATTATTAAACACAGATAAAATATTTACGATAATTTTGTTATACTTATGCGGAAATTAATTAAAATGTTTTACTTACAAAACTCCTGGTTTCAGTTATTTAAAAAATGTAGGCAGATTTGCTTTATAGTTTTTATTCCATTGTGAATGATAGAACTTCAACAACTTGTTGAAATGATATATTCCGGCAGGCAGCAAGGTTTCTCACTTAACCTATTTCTACAAGATAACCTACAAATCTGTAACTCATATTATTTAATCAATTATTTAAACAAGTCGTCTGCTGTCGGATACATTTCATAGTATATTTAAGATAAGAAAGCTAGGTAAATTAAGTTTAAAAATGAGTATATCCATGCATATATTAGGAACTCTCAGAAAAAGAATATGCTTCTTAACCCATTAAGGGGAAGTGATTGTGTTCCTGTAATGTTGAACTCACACCGGAATCTTTGAAAAATTCTATTTCAAAACAAGTAAAAGCAATTTTACGACCTTTTTTTCCACCAAAGTTAGAAAAGTAAAATTTAATAATTTTTTTCTGGTGTAAAACTTCATTAATGGTAGGTGGTATATAATATATACCGGTGCCCCTCAAGGGGTTAACCCCTTCGCGACGGGACCCTTTTACGAAATGTTTATTACTTTGCTACCGGTTTTAAAAAACAGAAGTTTGTGCCTATTCAAATCGGGAAAATGCTTGGATTAAATAAGGCAAATTTTACAGTAAAATTTTACTGGTGAGGATAAACGAGGATCCTTTGGCCTATTTCCGGCACGTATACGTGTCGCTCGTCCCCAAGGGGTTAAAGGAAAAACTTAATTTTTAAAGTCTAATTTTTTCTCACGTTGAAAAAACAATATATACCTTACAATAGACTCAAATAGCTATTTGAATGTTAGAAATTCTTCAAAATTTAATCGCAAAACTAGTTCATTTTAACCATTGAGTTTAACACTGGAACATCCAGCTGGTGTCGCTTCGATACCAATCATTGATAGAATATAGATTCGAACCAGAATTTGTTTCGTAAAATCAGTTGAATTCTAACTAGGGAAAACTCAGTTAAGTAATTTAGTGTAATAGTTTTAAATAAAAATTCTGGTATTAAAATGTTTATATTAACGTTCGGTAAAATTTTCGGACTTTCTAGTGCTAATAAAGCATAAGAAGAATTTAAAAATAATGATAGGCTAATTCCATGGGTTTTTGTAGTGTAAGTCACATAGCTGATAACTGCTACGCTTGTTGGCCACCGTTATTTTCGATAAGTTTGTTTCGCCTTATTCAATTAATGAGATATCTCCAATAAAATAAGTTACATTTTCCCGTTCTAAAATACTGGTAGACAAAAATCGTAGCATGTGACTTACACTACACGTAATCGTGAAACTAGCCGTTAGTAAAATGAAACCATTCAAAGTTCCCAATAATCAGTGTTACCGGACGAATACTAAAGTTTTATTTTTAATACCACTATTTTCATAGAGATTTAGTAGCCTTATTTACTTACAAAAATTGTGCGATTAAAGCAGGCGAATATTACCGTGCGAAAATAGTGTTATTCAAAATAAATTTTAGTATTCGTCTGGCAACGCTGCTAATAAGCTAAGAAAAAGATAGTAGATCAGGGGTGGCCAAATGTAACAATCTAGAGAACACTAAATTTTTATAGTAATCGTTGACTTATCTAATTATCGAATCCCTGCGATTCAAGTAGTCCGCTATTTCTTTCAAAAATGAGTGAAAACCGGCGTGCCATATCTGGCCACGCCGGTAGTAGATGATTAAAGACTGTATTTAGAGATATATTCCATACAATAGTAAAGATAACAAAGCTAATGGTAATTATGTTGAAGAATGAACAAAACTGTACATAAGAAATTTTACAAAAATGAATAAGCTTCATGAGAAATAAACTTAATTTTAACCCATTATCCATAGTTCCCAAATAGTACGTTAAGGGGAAAAAAAACTTTTTACGGAAATATATTCGTTTTAAGGAATTTTTCTTCACATTTTATAGAAAAATTTCTCTTCATAGCTATTTTAAATGTTGTAGAAATCTACAAAGAATGGCTTTCTTAGGAAATATAAAAAATAAACAATTTTGGAACCGTGGAACATATAATGAAAAACTATTATCATGTCCGTAAATGAAAATTTAACAATTAAGATAACGAAATAAAAAATATATTTTTTAAAACTCCTAGTATGCTTTAATTTGTTTTCGCACCCCGATATCTAACCTAGACAAACCCAACAAAACAAAAAAGATTCTAGCATCGCTATTGAAAATTAGGTTTGATTTTAAATGGCAGTTGGAATGAAATCATGTGAGTTTAAAAATAAATTGCATCTTTTTTGAAGAACTATTATATCTAGTTTAAACCTGCTTTCAGTTTTTCAAATATAAATATAATAAGAATTATTTACAAATTCCTTGAACTCAGATTTAAAAAATACAATAAACTACATTCTATATATGTTTATACAGTTTTTAAAGAGTGTTATTTTATTTAGTTATTGTTTTTCTCTATTCCTAAACACAAAAATAAAGAAATAAACAAACAAAAATACCGTAATGCTATCTTTTATCCCGGGAGAACGCGCGCATACCCAGGGTATAAATGTTTTTTTTTTTTTTTTTTTTTTTTTTTACACCAATAAAAACAAATAATAATCGTCAACTTAGTTAATCGATGAGAATTTTGCGATTAAAGAAATTGAAGAATATTTTTAAAAAGTTAGTGGTGACAATTGTAAAAACCGTACGCACTCCGGGTCTATCGGGCCCGGCGCGCGTCCTTGCGGGTTAATAAAAACATACAAATATACGTGTTAAAATCGCTGTCAAATAAAAATATTTCTTGTGATTTGTCCGTTAGCATATAACATGTATTTCATCTGTATAGAGCAATGACATAGATAATCAATTCTCCTGCTTTAGTATAACGTAACCGTAGTTGTGGAATGGTATTAAATTCAGTTAAATCACAGTTTTTACTATTAATCTCAATAGTTTGTATCATAGAAAAAGATAATTTTAACCTGCGGGCTGAGAATATAGAAAATTTCAAAACTGTTATTTAAGTGTAGATTTTAGCCAACACGAAGGAAGTTTTAAGTGAAAAGTGGGAAATTAAATTGTATATTATAAGTAATTTTATTGCATTAACATTTGTATTTATTGAATGAATATTTTTTACTTGTCTCCGAAATGTCTATTAAAATGTAGAAAATCCTAAATACATTTAAAATATGTTATTTAACCCTTTCCGGAACGGGCAATTTTGGTTGTAAAATGAAGAAATGATTGACTGGCACCGGATTTTTAAAACGACTTTTTTTAGAAATTAAAAACATGTTACTTTAACTATTCATTGTAAGAGCAAAATTTTACTAAAATATTCTTGGTGTCGGTCGTAAGTTTGGAATTAAAATTAGGTATCCCGACCCGGGCACACTGTGCCGGAAAGGGTTAACCCCTTAATTCTCGCTCCCGTGATATTCACGGGCTGTGACTTTTATTCAGATTGTTTGATTCCCACCAGTTTTAAAAGACAGTGTAATTTTTCTTTATTATGGTGTTATTTTACCTGCCATTTAATAAGGTGAATATTTCTTTTTCAAAAAAGTGGTGCCAATAAGCAATCTGAATTTTTAAACCGTAATTTAATGCGATCGTTAAGGGGTTAAATAATTAATTTGTTCTTTAAAATTTTGATTTATACAGGGATTTCCTGCTAAGATGTTACAAATTGCGAGAGGAGGTAGGGTACACGTACACATAGAGGACTCGGAATCACATGGAAATTCTGGGTTCGAAACGCCTTCCTGACCCAGTAATGGCACTGGCAGTGTTGTTTGTGGGCTACATTTTTTTTTATTCCGATTTTTTGATTGGCACCACTTTTTAAAATGGTGAAATACGCTTTATTTCCAACTTAATTAATGTTTCATTAAAAAAGGAAAGTTTTTCCATTTCAAAATAGTGGTGCCAATCAAGAAATCAGAATTAAAAAGAGGCAGCCCCCTGGCAACAATACCAGGGCCCAGCTTTGTGTGATTCAGCCTTTTCAATGCCCAGTCTTGCCAGTGGCCTACTTTTTTATAAATTCACATTTCTTGATTGGCACTAGTTTTTTGAAATAGTAAAATCCGGCTTATTCAGGGACATATTAATTGAGGTGAAAGTTTAACATTTCAGAAAAGTGGTGACAATCAAGAAATCTGAATTAAAAAAAAAAGTAGCCCACTGGCAACACTCTCCTATGTGATTCAGAGTCGTTTAGGTATACCTTACCTTCCCTCCATGTTTGTGATATCTTATCAGGGACATCCTGTTTATTGTTTCTTAATGAAACATGATTTACGATCTAAACTGCAAATTAAAACAAACAGTATCCCAGAATAATATGTGTATTGATATTGTATACTGTCAATGTATTTAGTATATCACGGAGACTAGAATCCGGCATCAATTCTAATTAACATATTTGTTGTTAAATTTGGATCCATTTCGGGTTAGGTTTTAGACGATAGTTGATTTGTATAACTGATTCCGAACCCAGCTCGCATGTTTGAAAATAAGACGATTTTTAAAAAAAAACGAACACTAGAATACTCATTTAGATGGAAAACACTACATATAAAAATAGCAATAGTATATATATTCATTATTTCATTACACGAGACTAAAATTAGAAGTACAATTGTAGCCTATTTTTATATGGTACATCTGAGCATTAATTATAGTTTTTTAACACTTTAAGCTTAAAGTATGTCCCCTTGCATGCGGACAAAAATAAATTTACAGCTATTTGAGCCTTATTTAATTCGACCTTTACAAGATAGAAAAACCATGCTTTCATGTACCTTACAAATGCAGTAGAAAAATTCAGAGTTATTTTCAATATTATTCAACTTGTACCGGTAAAAATATATAGTAAAACTTATATGATAGAATAAAATCCAGAGTTCTATAACTGTATGCAATTGTACTTCTTGTGTTCGAGTCATGTAGCTGTTCACTTTGCGGAACAGCCGCTGTTAAATGCGGCACTAAAAGACAAGATTCCGATCTGTGAACGCTAGGCCGGCGTGCTGAAATAAATGTGGGGGCTGTGGTAGGCAGTGTTTTTTTTATCAACCAATGCAGTGGTGGAAAATTGGCGCAGAGGAGGAACCTATTGGCACCGCTTATTGTTTATTGTATTATTCATCTTAATAAAAACTCGGAAATTATGTCATTAGATAAGCCGCGAAATACTACTAAAATTTAGTGGTGTCGATAGCTTCCGCCTCTGCGCCAATTTTCCACTACTGACCAATGTGTAACCCCCTTCAGTCTGAATACCAGCAAATCCTGAAAGTTCCGCTCATGTTTTTTTTTTTTTTGTTTTTTTTTTTTTTTCTTTTTGAAATTTAAATAATGGCAAAGAATTTCTTGGGAAAATAACGGTATGTTAGGACTCATGAAGTTTCCAAATTTTAGAAATTTAATTTTTTTAGATGTTAGACTGTTATCCTTTCTTAATGTTTTAATATAATTGTTCGTTTGAAATTCTCATAAGAACAGAAGTTATGGCTTTTAGAATTATACGAGCTCAATAGCTAAAGCGGCGTTTCCTTAACTTTGATGTCATTTTTCTCCAAATGACGTTTTTGGGCATAACGCGTACGATATTTCAAACTCTGCTAAATACTTTTTCATAAAATTTCAAAATATATGTTTCATGTTAATCTGTATAAACTGAACCTAAAATTTCCTTTTTATTGTTCACAAAAAAAAAAAAAAAAAAAGAGGAATATGTTTTTGAAATTTTCAACATTTTGTATTAGTTAAATACATTTTTGTATTAAACATATAAAAATGTTTTATATACAAATTTATTTGAGTTCAGTGTAATTATTGTAATCTTATGTATAAGTAGGCTCCAAAAGTTTCATTCTAGTTGCAATATTTATTTTTCAATCGTTCGCGTAAGCTATTATAACAATATTCAGGTCGTAAAATAGCTGACAGTTTGGTGCCCCCTGTAAATCCTAATCTTTTTTGTCATTTTTTCTCCAACTTTAAGAGTCCTGAGACCCTTTAAGAAAATAACAGTGTTCAAATGCTAGGAACATAAAAGACTAAAGAAAACCTCACCTACGACTGCCGCTATATTTGTGTCAGAGCGTAGGCATTGTATTCAAAATGGAGTTATGAAAAAAGAGGAAGAGACGTATAGATATATATATACTAATTGCCAATAAAGTAACTGAAAATGTTGTCGCAAGATGGCGATGTTTTCGTTTTTCTTTTTCTTTTACCGGATTAACAATTTCTGATTACCACCAGGCATGCTTCCCATCAGTAAATTTGAATAGAAAATTCCCTCTTATAAATGCCCCTTATTCGTGGAAATATTTTCTCACAAATATACTAAAAAAAATTATTTTTTTAGTATATTTGTGAGGGGGGGGGGGAGGTCGCGCATAAACAGGGTATGGACGGTTTTCTGTTTGTCACCAATAAGTGCTAATAATAATCGTCACCTTATTTAGTGGGAGACAATTGTTACAAATTTTGCGTTAAAGTAAGTTGAAGATTACTCTTTGAAAAAAAGTGGTGACAATTGTAAGAACCGTACGCATGTCATACCCCACGCGATTCCTCCAAGGTTAATATTCTGTTGTCAGTCAAATATTTCTTCATTTTACTAGCAGAATTCTTCTTCCCCTGAAAGGGCCAACCCCTTAATTCACGCTCCCGTGATATTCACGGGCTGTGTCTTTTATTCAGACTATTTGATTCCCACCAGTTTTATAAAATAGTATAATTGGCATTATATGGTATCATTTTACCTGTCATTAAGTAAGGTAAATATTTCTTTTTCAAAAAACTGGTGTCAATAAGCAATTTCAATTTTTAAACCGTAATTTAATGCGACCGTTAAGGCGATAAACCGACCAGTGCAATATATTAAATCCATACTTTCATACTTCATAGATTTGTACGTAAGAAATAAATAAAAAACAGTATTCACTTTAACCGGTATACCGGTCACGTATACCGGTGAAACAATATAATTGAGTTTTTATGACATAATGGAAATAAGATGTAGTTTGGCAATTTTACTTTACTAAGTGTATTCTGCTGCTTCTAAAATATGCGCTAATGAGTCAAAACTGCATACATATTAAGCGTACAAACTTAATGCTGGAATCGGGTGTAAATTAACACAGCTGTGCCATCTTGTGAACGGGGTTGATAATCTGTATATACGGGCTTTTAGTTGGACGTCACATATAACAGAATATCTACCATTTGAGCATATTTTCGAAATCTTTAGTCACTCACGGGATATGAATCTTGTTTACCAAATTTATTGCAAGATAACGCCGCAGCGAGAAGGGGTCGGAGTCCAGATGCACTTGACACCACGAAGTTTTCTTCGCCTTATCTCGTCTGAGACTTTTCAGCTATTAATCAAGATGAAAAAAAATTACAATTTTAATGGGGTGAAGTAAGAAAACAGCTAGGCATCTTCCTGTAGTTCAACCCCGTCCGTGACGTGACGCATGACCTTGATTGGTGTGACCCCCTCTTTAATCTTGCTGTTTTCCTCTCGAATTTAAGATAGGACGCTTACTTTATATGCTGCTTTGGGTGTGAGCATTTTGGCCACCGCTCCCTGAATACTCGGCCGTAGCGCTGACTAGAAAACGGCGGCTGCCAAAGGTGGATTTTTTTCTGAATGTGCACACGGTCATTTGAATTGTCGTACCAATAATTTTTAAAAGTTTTTTCCGCTTTTTTTTTTTTTTTTTTTTTTTTTTTTTAAGGTAAAATTAGTCAAAAAATGTCTGGTGTGAAATACTGGTATCTAAATTTAGAGGACAAGACATACGTTAAAAAATTGGACATTTGACATTAAATTGTAAAGCCTTCCTGCATTTTAATACCCATAATTGATTTTATAATTACATTAAGATCTAGTGAGAAAGTTTTGACATTAAAATCTCACTATGAATAACACAATGCACAAGATGAATTTCTGGATTATCACCTTTATAAATTTTTAATAGACATTTTTAGGTGCGTTCGTAATTATATAAATACGTAGCACCTTTGTTCAGTCCGTCCGTCTGCCCGTATACAACAGAGCAAAAACTACCCAACCAAACAGTCTGAAATTTTAAATATGTATTTGCTGCAAAATTTTGCTGAGTCATTTCAAATTTCATGAAAATCGGATGTACAGTTTAATTACAGGGATTGTCAAAAGTTTTCCGTTACATTACGGCCAATGGGGAAAAAATATTGCAAGTGCATTTTAATAATGTTACAGCCTTCTTAATGGTCTGAAATTTTAAATATATAATTGCTGCAAAAATATTCCGACTCATTTCAAATTTTATGAAAATCAGATGTATAGTTAAATTTCAGGGACAGTCGAAAATTTTCCGTTACATTAAGACCAATGGGAAAAAATTATTTCAAATGCATTTTAAAATGTTACAGCCTTTCGAACAGAATGAATTTAATATTCACTTATGACGTGCAGTAAAATATACATTTAGTACATGATGGGGTGCAAAAAAGTATTATAAAACAAGTTATAGTACGAACGCGCCTCATTTGCCACGCTTGACGAGCAATTTCCAACTTGTTTCTTTTAACCCAGTAATACATACTTTAGGGATGAGACATGCTCAGACCGATCCCGGTACGGCAAATGTTCTAACACGTTTTTTATATCAATCTTTGTAATTTTTTTTCTTTTTTGGGGAGGGGGGAGGGCCGGACTCTAAGTGAAAATTTTATTTATTCACAAATTAAAAGAATTCGGAAATTGTACGTCAAACGTGGCAAGTGAGTTGCGTTCCTACTACAACTAGTTTTATAAATATTCAGATCCTGGTGCCACAGCTCTTATGCAAAATACATAAATTTGAAATTTATTACGATTATATATATTAAATTCAGTAATATGGAAATAATCTAAATCCATCTTAAATAGGACATAATTACCATGACAACCTAGAATTATTACCTATGATGGATATCACTGAATTTAATACGTATGATAGGATTTAACTGGATAAAAAAAAAAAAAAAAACTTTTATTAATATTTTTTTAAGTTTTGATTCCATTTTCATAACATTTGAAATGATTCGAGTAATTTCTGCTATGATTATATATATTAAATTTTAAACCTTTCGTTTGGGTAGTATTTGCGCTCTTATATGTGGACAGATGGAGAGACAGACGGGCAGACTAGATGACTACTATTGGTGCTAGGCATTCACATAATTAAGAATGCACCTAAAAAGAGGAAAAGAAACTTTGACAGGCGGTATTAACAAGAATTTACTCTAAGTTTCCT
The DNA here is from genome assembly GCA_963932465.1 of Maratus speciosus. Lineage (NCBI taxonomy): Eukaryota > Metazoa > Arthropoda > Arachnida > Araneae > Salticidae > Maratus > Maratus speciosus. The sequence continues at coordinate 168,343,470 of OZ010794.1, forward strand.
AACTTTTTTTACGATCCGCTAAAATTAAGTTTCAAAATTAACACTTTCAGGGGCAAAGTGCTTATATTTGTTAAATGTTGAAATAATTGAATGGCACCAGTATTTATAAGAAAATTTATTTTTAAATAAATAAAAATATATTTTAAATATAAAAAAAGTGAAATTTTCATTAAAAAATTCGGGTGCGAACACGTCAATTAGGGATAAAAATTATGTGATGCCATAGCGGCATCAGCGCCCTTCAAGGGGTTAATCCTTTCAGGGGCAGAAGAATTGTGTTCGTAAACTGATGACATATTTGACTGGCACCAGAATATTCAAGCGAATCTCTTAGAAAATAAAACCCCGCTAATTTGCACTTCCATTACAAAAGCAAAATTTTATTAAAATATTCTTGGTGCAATTTGTCAGTTTTGGAATTAAAATTAGGTGACTAGACCGTCTAGCCAGCGCCCTTGAAAGGGTCAAAGGGAAGTGAATTGTTATTTATGACGAAAAATTCTGTCTAATTCTGTTGCATTTGCAGGATCAATGTTAGTAATATAAAAAAGATTTGGTATATCTCTTATCCCTCATCAGTTTCTGCTTTAAATATTTTTTTCAGAATTACTGGAAAATAGAACTTAAGTGTTTCTGCCACATTTGTACAATGATATTTTAAAAGAATAAAGATTGTGGCTTTTATAGATTTCCAACAGTGGTTGGATAAACAGGGTGTATCTGAAAAAGTGGGCAAAATTGTACGGGGTGATAGAGCGTGATATACGAGCAAATTTCGTCATAGAATGTATGGTCGGAACACAAGCGGTGAGAAGTTAAATGTAGTTTTCCACTGCCCCAAGGCGATGGATTGGTCAAGGTGGTCCCATAGCTTGGGCACCAAGGTCGGCGGATCTATCGTGTGTGGACTTTCTCCTGCAGGGCCATATGAAAAGCCTAATCTACGAGTGCCCCAATCAAACAGATATGGATCTAGTAACCAGAATTGCATTGCTGCCTGCGATATTAGGGAAATGTCTGGTGTGTTCACAAATGTGCGTCAGTGCCCATCCCGCACGTGTGAAGCGTGCATAACAACTGACGGAATATCTTTTGAGCAATTTTTTGAACATGTATGTTAATTACATTCATGTTAATAAAATGTTTTCTGAAGTATCTCCTGTCATTGTTGTGTTGATTCATTAACTGGGACAGTGGAAAACTACATTTTAACCCTTTCCGGCACAGGCAATTCTTGATGAATTAAATGATGAATAGACTGACTGACACCGAAATTTTAAAACGACTCTTTTAGATATTAGAAACATGTTACTTTATATGTTTATTGTAAAAGCTAAATTTTACTAAAGTATTATTGGTGCCGTTCGTAAGTTTGGAATTAAAATTAGGTATCCCGACCCGGTCACACTGTACCGGAAAGGGTTAACTTCACACCGCTTGCGTTCCGACCATACATTCTATTACGAAATTTGCTCATATAGCTGCGTTCTATCACCCCACAAATTTTTGCCCCCCTTTTTCAGATGTATGTAGCACATTTGTTTTTTTAAACAGGTATCCAAAGGCATTAACCCCTTGAGGGGCAAGCAATTGCGTTTGCGTAATGCTGAATTCCCACCGGAAATTTAGAAAATTTTTATTTAAAAATAAGGAAAAGCTAGTTTACGTTTTTTTCACCAAAGTTAGAAAAGTAAAATTTCGTAAAATTTCTCTTGTGTAAATTTTCATTAATCGTAGGTGGGATAAAATAATTCCCATCGCCCCTCAAGGGGTTAAACAGATATCGACACGCTACGATACGTCGTTATGGTTGAGTATTTAGTATTAATATGGTATATTTCAAAGCACAAAGAGATTTTAAAATGTGAGAATTAGTCTGGAAAAAATGTAAAATAATAATAATAATAAGAAGAAGAAGAAGAAGAAGATTTTTTCCTGCGTGTATTCCATATCTGCTAGGACGGACATGGACTTAGATGGCACAAAATATCTCGAGTTCGAGAAGGTTCAGATTTTAAAACGTTGGCTCAGGCTTGCAAAAAAGAGGCTGAACTCATAAACTTCCTAATTTTTCTCAGTTAACTGCCGTTTTTAAGCTGATTTTAAATTTTAAAATGTTTGTGTCATAAAGTATCAAGCACGGAAATTACGGCGAGGGGGTGGTGGTGGAGCGTGTCCATGTTAGTCAGGCGACATTTCAATGCCATTATTCTGCAGGAGGGGGGGGGGGGTCTTCGAAAGCGCTATATGACATGCTTCCCCTTAATTAAATGAGAAAAAATGAGGATTGTAAAGAAAGGAAGATTTATTAATTGTCACATTCAAATAAAAATGATTTTCTCGATTTAATTATATTTATTTAAATTGGAAATAAAGAAATATTACCTTTATTTGTGGAAAATATTTCATATAGAGGTTGTTTGAAGCAGGGGTGTTAAACTGTGGCCCGCCGGATACCACTGAAATTTTATAGTAATCATTGCCTTATCTAATCATCGAATCTCTGCGATTCAAGAAATGGACATTTTCTGTAAAATTTTTTGTCGTATCGGGCGGGCCACAGTTTGACACGTCCGGTTTAAAGTTATATTTCTATAAAATAGATATTCGAAAAATTAAAAATAATCAAATTTTTCAAAAGACGCCGCAATGCTAGTCTATGTTAAACTCTGTAATGTTACACCGTTTAGTGAAGTCCTGAACGCTGACAGAAAAATGGTGGTTGTCGTAACCGGACTTAGTAATGTCCCTTGAATGAATACCAATAATTTTGTAAAGTTTTTTCGCTTTATTATCCTGAAATTAAATAAGTTAAAGAAAACTTTTAGAAGATATTGGTGTCTAAATTCTGGCGACAGTACACACGCTTAAAAATATCCGCCTACGAAGGCCGCCATTTTATGTCAGCGCTCAGATCTACTGGATTCCGGAACAGAAAAACATTAGTGTCACAAGAGTTCGAGAATACCCGAGCTGGGTACCTAAAATGTAGAGAATATAACAACATTTCTGATTTTTTACGATTAATATTCTCATTTTAAATTGTCTTCTTACACATACTCACACATTACAAATCATGAAAAATCATGAGGTTGATTCGATAGTCTCATGTCCCTGTAAATCTGTTTAACACTTGAAGGACCATGGGGTATCGTTTTGACCCCCACCATATGAATACATTTCGGTTCAAACCAGAAATTTCTTTATAAAAAAATTGAAAAGAAACAAAGGAAAAAATAAAGTTAAATATATAAGTTAATTAGTTTTAAATACAAATTGTGGTATAAAATGTTGTTATAAAAAAGGAACAAAATTTCCGGCCTTTCTAGTGTTAAAATTGGGAATTACTTATCCTTAATAATCAACCGCAAAGAGAAATTGTCTAATGATTTAAACTATTATTCCTTTAAAATAATATTCTATAAGAGTGGTAGAAAAGGGTAATTTTTTTGTTTTCCCAGTAATTCTGAAAAATAACTGTATAGACAGGAGAATGGCACGGTTTCTTTATCTTATTAACACTAGTTATTGTCAAGACTGCAGGATTTTTCTGTTTATAAAAGAAACCATACTGCAATTCTTGTTAAACTAATTTTTAAGAGATTGAAAAATAATCTAAGAAATTCAGATATTGTTTTATTACTGTTGTTTCTCAAATACTATCGGGGAAGATTTTATCCTTTTTTTAACAATTTGCGATTTTGAAAAATTGTCATTTTTTTGTTGTTTTGAGACCGAAATATGATATAAAATCTCCAGGCTTAGTCGGACCATCGGTCTATTAATAAAGAGGAACTGACTTATCCCTAAAATAGTGGGTCTTCAACTGTAATCGCTCTCGCAAGGATCTAATTACCCCCTTGAGGGGAAAGTGATTGTGTTCCTGTAATGTTGAACTCACAGTGGAATCTTTGAAAAATTCTATTTTAAATAAGTAAAAGCAATTTTACTGCTTTTTTCCACCAAAGTTAGAAAACTTAAATTAAACCACTTCACCGGCGATGGGTATGGGGAAACAGATCTTTTACCCCCAACTTATCTCGGGGCAACCGATAAAGTGGTTAATAAACTTTTTCTGGTGTAAAACTTCATTAATCGTAGGTGGTATATAATATATACCGGTGCCCCTCAAGGGGTTACCGCCGTGGCAAACTGCCACCAGTAAATTTATATAGAAATCTTCTCCTTATTTAAAGGCAGTAATAATGAAAAGTTTCAGTCATAAATAATGGTAAAAACATATATTAATTTTTATTGGTAGCAGTTTACTACGGCGGTATTTTCCAATGTTACATGGAAAAACCATGGACATTTCCAACATATGGACAATTCCAATGTCCATAATGTGACAACATAAAAACAATTCTAGTCTGTGTCTGTTAGTTAGATCATTCCTGTCAGACAATACCTGATCAAACTGCCACTATTAAAATAAATATAATTTTTTAGTATATTTGTGAGTAACATTGCCCATGAATAAGGCGTTTAAATAAGCTTAAATTTACTAGCGGAAGCTTGCTCCGTTTTAAAAAAAACAACCACCATCTTGAGGCAATCTCCTGAGTTACTTCACTCTCAACTGGCAGTCGATAACACTATATGTTTCCTCCCAAAACTGCATACATATTAATCGTACAAACTTAATGCTGGAATCGGGCGTAAATTAACACAGCTACGCCATCTTGTGGACGGGATTGATAATCCACATACGCGAACGCGGGCTTTTAGTGTGACGTCATATATTACAAAATATCTACGCTTTGCGCATATTTTCTAAATCTTTAGTCACTCATGGAATTTGAATCTTGTTTACCAGATTTATTTCAAAATAATGGCGTAGCGAGAAGGGGGTAGGGTCCCGACGCACTTGACACCACGGAAATTTCTTCGCCTTATCCAATCAGAGAATTTTCAGCTGTTAATGAAGATGGAAAAAACTTTACAATTTTAGTGGTGTGATGTAAGAAAGCCGTTAGACATCTTCCTGTAGTTCAAGCCCATCCGCTACGTGGCGGATGGATGTTATCTCTCCGATTTAAGATAGGATGCTTAACCCTCTCGCTGCGTAAGTAATTCTTCGCTATGAGTGTCTTTTACAGAATCTTTAATCTTTTATCACCGGTTCTTTAATGCAGAAATTTTTGACTATCTTAATCGGGGAAAATGTCCTGATTAAATCAGACAAAGTTTTCGCTGAAAAATAACTGGTGGGAATAACCAAATAGTAATAATTAGACAAGGGCCCGAGTGTTTCTCGGGTTGCGCAGCGAGAAGGTTAATATGTATGCAGCCTTGTTACCTCCACTTTATTCATAATTCCTTTAGTCGGACTTCGCAATCTGTCAGAAATTGCAATTCCCTGATCAGAAACAGCAACTGTACACGGAGAACACTTACCATGCCTTTGAAACAAGAACAAACTTCTTTGATTTCATCACATAAATTCTATCGTTCTCCTTACCGGTAGGGATTGAATAATATTATTGAATTTAGTACAGTATTTTTCTTTCTTTTTTATATGTATAAATTAGCGTTCATAAAATATGGTTTAATATCATGCATTGGTCATTAAACCTGGCTTGAATTCCCATAAATTTAAGTTCGAGAGCCTGCAGTGAGATATATTTTAAAGTGAAACACTTAAAGGAAGAAAATAATGGAATGTTTTATATCGAGTATGGAAAAATGGGCTGCAAATAGTTTTCTAATATTTCTTTCATGTGTAATAAAGAGTGAATAGTTATACTATTCTTAATCATTGCTAAACTATTCTTATTAATATATGTAGCGTTTTTCATCCAAACGAATGTTCTATCCTTCTGTCTTAATAAAATAACGATATTGGAATAATTCTCCCAAATATTCTTTTGTGGAGATCAATATATATATATATATATATATATATATATATATCCAGTTTAAACCTTCTTTCGGTGTTTTAAATTGAAAAATACAAATAATAATGATAATTACAAACGCTTGGTATACACCAACAGAGTAGGCTCGTAGATTTCCATTGGCAATATTAGTTTCCTGTTCGAAAAAAATGAACAGGTATGATATTCTTATTTATTGCTATAATATTCCAATTCATACATGTAGCGTTTTATATTCAAACGAATATTCTGTTTTAATCAAATAACGTCAATGTGATAAAAATTCTCAAATATTCTCTTGTGGAGATCTATATGTATAATATATCTAGATTTAACCTGCTTTCAATATTTGAAAGGGAAAAAATAATAAGTACAAATGCTTGGTATGCACGATGAAAATAAACCAGAAAAAGACCAGGTGTGGCAAATTTTTGTTAGCGGATTTCCATCGGCACCAGTATTTCCAAATGTGTTTGATCGTCTAATTTAATTAGCGGAATTTTGTGATTCAATTAGAAGTTTTCTTTTCGAAACTCATGGTGACATTCAGCCATCGAGTTCCACAACTGGACGTATCTAAAGTATACATTAAGTATATTCCAGTTTATCATATACCCATTTAACCCCTTAATTCTCGCTCCCGTCATATTCTCGGGCTGTGTCTTTTTAGTCCAAGAGCTGTTAAACACTTTAGGGAAGGTATTTGAGGCACCCTGAAAATTCGTGCAACACTTCTTTTGTAATGGCTGAATACAAAATCGAATGTCTGGCTGAAGGATCGTGGCCCAAAAACTGTGCCAGACACGTGTCAAGTGCCATTTTTTTTGACTACACAAAAAAGGTATTTGAGGCACGCTGAGATTGAGACAGAATAATATTTATACTTAGAAAAAAATATTTTGAAAACGACAGACACATTATTCGGCCCAAAAACTGTGCCAGACACGTGTCAAGTGCCATTTTTTGACTACCCAAAAAAGGTATTTGAGGCACGCTGAGATTGAGCCAGAATAACATTTATGCTTAGAAAAAAATATTTTGAAAATGACAGACACTTTAGTCGGCACAAAAACTGTGCCAGACAAGTGTCAAGTGCCATTTTCTGTCTGGCACAGTTTTTGGGCCACGATCCTTCAGCCAGACATTCGATTTTGTATTCAGGCATTACACAAGAAGTGTTGCACAAATTTTCCTGGTGCCTCAAATACCTACTCAAAAATGTTCATCAGCTCTCCTGCTATTTACTCAAATTGTTTGATTTCCACCAGTTTTATAAAATAGTGAAACTAGCTATATTTTAGTATAGTTAATTTCTGTCATTAAATAAAGTGAATATTTCTTTCTCATAAAAGTGGTGCCAATAAGCAATTTGAATTTTTCAACCGTAATTTAATTCAAGAGTTAAGGGGTTAAAGAGTACTCAAGAATTTTACATTTAGTGAAATTTTCTCTAATATTATTTAAAAAAATAAAATAAAACCAACGCCTTGCATATTTTTGAGGAAACATGCACACTTAAGTGTAAAAGTACAAAGATTTATTCTTTTCATTAGTATTACGTAAATTGTAATTTATAAACGTAGTGTAAGAACCTATGTATTCAGTTCTACTGCTTTTATATAGTGTAAATAGAAAAATGTAGCATGTAAGTGAATCTAGATAAAGCATATTTTTTGTACTAATTTAAACAGTTCCTGTTAGATAAAAAGATACGTTTAACATATGGGTGGGATATCTGTCAAAGGTACATATAACCCCTTGGGGAGGAGCGACCGGTATTCGTGCCGCGTAAGGTTCTCAGAATCGGGAGTTATTCTCACCAGTAAATTTTTATTGTAAATTTTGCTTTATTTAATCCGAGAATTTCCTGATTTAATTAGGCAATAATTTCTGTTTGAAAAAACCTGTGATTAAAGATTAAAAATTCTGTAAAAGACGCTCGTCCCCAAGGGGATAAAATTCACGAGGAACTGTCATTCTAGGGCGTAAAATATCCCAAAAGTATTTTTAACTGATATTTTCGTGTAATGTTTACTTAAAATTAAAGGAATTTATTCTTAAAAGCGGGAAATGAAAATACATAGTATTTTTATTTATATACCCTATCATTTGATTCTTGCCCAGTGATTTTTTAAAAAATGTTTCAGAAATATCTATTTAAATACCATAATGTAAGGGGTCTAAGCCTCGTCAGAAATAAATCTGCGTTATACCAGATATTGTTTTTAAATATAATGTTACTTATTTGTACTATGTACTTATTTGAGGTTGTTTATTAAATAAAACTTCTGGTTTAAAAGAGCCTTCTATTTGCAGTTTTACACTGTGAATATTAAAGAACTAAAAATCCTAAATATCTGTAAAAACGGCTCCGAAGGAATTTTTCTTACAAATATTAATTTTATCATGTATGTTTCCTGAAATATGCTTTACCGTCTAAATCAAAAAGGAAGAAATATCATTAGCTTACGATAAGATGTCAGTCAATTTACTTTAATTTGATACATATAGAATAATCGAAACTTGAATTATCTTTTTACTATTTTTCCCCTGCAATTCGGATACATTTCGAGTTGCGTTTTTCTACATGCGAGTTGGGTACTTATACATGATTCCGAACACAACTTGATTGATTGAAAGGAAGATGGTTTTAAAGATAAAGATCAAAATATTCGAATATTCTGGTTGGTAAAAATCATTATATATAACATAGCTACCAACATCTTACGCTTTTTTGTACCACAAAAATGTTATAGTAAAATTTACTTTTTAAATCGCCATAAACTGCGGATTAAATAGGTAAAAATGTCTATTAAATTTTTGTGAGAAAAAAAAGCAGAAGAGTTGTCAGCTGTGATATAATATTATGAATAGTATATCTATCCACTTTTAATAAAAAATAAAACTACTTTTACAGGAAAGTAGCTGGCATTTTTCTTCTTAACCCATTAACCGCTGACGTTGCGTTCACGCAACAGTCAAAATAGTTGCTCATGCAATAAATTAATTACATTGGCACCACTATTTTAGAATTTATAAAAATGTCTTATTTATTGGCAGGAATTTTGCTATTTTGGTAAAGCGAAATTTACCTTACTGAATTTGTGGTGGGAAACTACTTTCAACAAGAAATTTGATAATTTCTATCGTAGTAGTTTTGGCGGTTAATGGGTTAATAGCAATAATATACAATAGAATTAATTTTCTTTATTTTTCATTTTTTAATTTCGTGCTAAAAAAAAGTTCCTGCTGTCCAACGACGGAGATTATTTTTTCGGATTTCGGAACGGGTTTACTAGATGATATGAAAACGATATTTTCTTGCTCCCGAATGTATACAATTACAAAACGTAGAATGAAAAATATCTCATTAACTCTAGTTTTATTCATTATATACCATAAAAGAATACGAGTTTCTATGTATACATTTTTATTTAAGTGCCCACAATAGAGTAAATATAATTGTGCTACTGCTGCGCAACTGCCAACTTTTTACGCTTTTTTCTTGCCACAAAAGTTTCACAGTAAATTTTATATTGTTAGATCGCCAAAATTTGCGATCCAATATGTAAAAAATTTCAATTAAATTTTAGTGGTAGGAGAAAAGCGTAAAAGTTGGCAGCTATGCTGCTGGAAAAAAAAAAGTTGTTGTAAGGATTTTATTTGGGGAAGAACGTCTGCGAGTAGAACGACTTCCAACATTACGACCAGGATTGCCAGTTTGGCCTCCAATTTTAATCCGAAATTTCAAATTCATACCAGAAATTCCGTAAGAAGAAATTTTACTTTATATGATCGCTAAATATTCCTTACTGAGTAAAGCATAAAAGTCTATTTCTGGAGTCTAAAAACTTTATTTCTGGAATGAACACTAAATTTTTGAATAAAAATGGAAGCCAATCTGGCGACCATGAGTACGACTGTGTAAGGCAGGGGTGTCAAACTGTGGCCCGCCGGATATCACTACAATTTTAAAGAAATTGTCGACAAGTTGAATCGCAGAAATTCGACGATTAGATAAGGCAAAGTTAACTATTAAATTTTAGTGGTATCTGGCGGGCCACAGTTTGACACCCCTGGCTGTAAGGGATAGGATAGAAATCTCTTCTTTAATCCCTGAAGAGTTTAATCATTTTGTGACACAATAAACTAAATATAGGAACCATAAACCACTTTTATGGTACTAAAATGTACGTCTTACATAATTGTAATATGTCTACCATTAAATAAAGCGAATATGGGAATTTAAAATTGGTGGTGACGAAAAGCTTATAGCAACGAAACACGTAAATTATTCTTGCACGCACAGCGTACGGGCGAAACTACAAAACATTTCAGGGGCATGTAATTGTGTTTTTCTAATGATGAATTCACACCACAATTTTCGAACAAAAAATGTTTTAAAATAAGGGAAAACAATTTCACTACTTTTTTTCATCAAAGTCATAACTGTGAAGTTTAATTAAACGTTTCTGGTGCAAATATTGATTAAAATTTGGTGGAATATAATATATCCCTCCGCCCCTCAAGGCTAACCCTTTGAAGGGCGATGATGCCGCTATGGCATCACATAATTTTAACCCCTAATTGCCACATTGGCACCCGAATTTTTTAATGAAATTTCCACTTTTCTTTTTAAGTACGGGAAATTATACTCTTTTACTTGTTTAGAATTTTTTTTTTTTTTTTTTTTTTTTTTGTAAATAATGGTGTACACAATTATTTCAACATTTTACGAATACAAGTACCTAACCCATGAAAGGGTTAACCCTCTCTCTGCGGAAGCCGAGATTTTCTTGGGGATACATTTTTCCGTCTAATTAAACTTCCTTGATCGTTCCCACCAGTTATTTTTTATTGTAAATTTTGCCTTATTTAGTCGGAGCATTTTTTCGATTAAATTAGACTAAATTTTTTCTTTTGAAAAACTGGCGACAAAAGAATAAAAACTCTTAAATACACAATTTTTGAAGATATTTTGATAAAACAATTACGCAGCGAGAAGGTTAAGAAAGAAAAGATTTGATATCCTTTATTATGGGATTCTTATTTAACCCCTTAATTCTCGCTGCCGAGATATTCTCGGGCTGTGTCTTTTACTCAAATTGTTTGATTCCCACCAGTTTTATAAAATAGTGAAATTGGCTATATTTTAGTATCGTTTTACCTGATATTAAATAAGGTGAATATTTCTTTTTCATAAAAGTGTTGCCAATAAGCAATTTGAATTATTCAACCGTAATTTAATTCGAGCGTTAAGGGGTTAAAAAGGTAAAATACCTTATATATAAGTCAAATACTTAAGTATTTCCCGATAAAATGTGATTTAAATTGACCGAAGTTAAACATGTTCCGAAACAGAAATTTATTTTAGAAAAAAAAAATTATCTGCAGAAAATTTAAATTATTTGCATTAAAACGCAGCAAATAGATTTTCTGATTCGAAACGTTTTAACCTGGATCAAATTGAACTACGGTTTAGGGATGAATAATGAGATTGGCAGCCAGGTTACCCGTTTAGACTCCCTTTTTTAGTCGGAAAATCCGGAATCATTCTGGATAATCCGAAGAGAAAATATTTACTTTATGTAATCAAGATATATCTGAAAATTATGTATGGAAATCACATAAAATCATCAAAACTAAGCTAAAACATTCTAAAAGTGATAAAAATACATATAAAAAGGCATACAATATGTTTATTCTGATCTGCGTGTTTCATTGCACTGACGGCAACATTCTCACGATCTATAATAATAAATTTATTTTTGTCATTACAGATCTTGATAAGGTCGCTTTGTACATGGCGCAAGTAAGTGAATTTATTTAAAAACTACGTAATTTGAGATCGGTATCGCTTTTAAGGTTTGTGAACCAGAAAGAAAAAAATGAAAAATTATTTAAAAAATAATAAATAAATAAAAATAAAATTCCGCGATACCTAAATTGATTTCTTAACCCTTTCGCTGGCGGTGTCCTTAAAAAAGGACACCTAATTTTAATTAAAAAACTGACAAACAGAACCAAGAATATTTAATTAAAAATTTCCTGTTATAATGTTCGTGAAAATAAGCAAGTTCATATTTTCAAATAAACTCCATTATTTCATCAGTTTATAAATAGAATTTTTCCGCGCCGGAAAGGATTAACGTATAATACGAAATCGATTAATATGAAACTAAAATTGATAAATGAGTTCTTTATTAAAAATTACATTCATCATTTTTTATCAATAATTGATTTTATACTTTATACATTTTAAACTGTTTCATTAGTGCAGGCTTACAGCGATTTGGCATTTTTGGCGAGCGTTTTTTGGCGCATCATTCAATCCATTATTGTTTCAACGCCTGTACAATTGTGCGAGTTACACAGCGTATTTCTCAATTTATTAGCTGTGGCGAGAAAACGGTAAAAGCCTTAAACTTAATGTTTTATTTTATAACTAGCTGTACCTTGCTGGTCCGATTCAACTTCTTAAGTCCTCCAGCTTCTACAGAAAGCAACAAAAAAATTTCTCAGACATCAGCTACCACCAATTTTGAATATTTATCTCCTTCTTGGGGTCTTTGTTGCAGCTTCGTTAAAAATGATCCGATAATATTACAGTGTTCGATTACATAGTTCTAGCGTCCTCCAGCTACTTTAAAACTACAACAAATTTTCTGTCGCCCAACTAATTCCAATTAAGACCCTGGTCCTTTGGATTAGTCCATCTTTATTCTTCAGTTACCACCTTTTCCGAATATTAATCCCCTTTATCGGCAATAACTTAACTTTACTCACTATAGCCGTAAATTAAATATCGAGTTACTTTGAATGAAACTTTAGATATGATATTTCATTATTAAGGTATTTATTATTTAGGTGCTTCATCCATTTAATATGTATCGTGTTATTAAAAGTAATACGTGAAATTTACAGGAGGAGTGGGGCGAAAGGGCCTAGTTTCAACGGATTTGGTTCGTGACAATTCAGATACTTTCTGTATTATGAAAGATTCCCTTTGACTTCAGTTACCAACATTTTCTAACATTAATGGCGCGTTCTTTTTTCGGGTTCTATGGTCTTGATTACTACGAGCTCTGGCTCACTCAACTTGGTTTTTGATTGTCTCAGGCACGTGCGACTCACTTCCGGTACCTGCTGCGTTATGTAGCGGAGATCCAGGTCACAGGTTCTTCCAGAAAGAGGTTTAACCCTTTCGAGGGCGGCGTCCTTAAAAAAGGACACCTAATTTTGATTCTAAAACTGGCAAACGACACCAAGAACATTTAATTTAAATTTTCCTTTTATAACGTGCGTGAAAATAAGCAAGTTCGTATTTTCTAAGAAATTCGTTTATAATTTCTGGTGTCAGTCCATTATTTCATCGGTTTATAAACATAATTACTGCAGGCCGGAAAGGGTGAATCGAAATACACTAGACGCTGAAGAAGAAAATGGGGCGAAACAAGGTTAATTTAACCCCTTGAGGGGCGCCGTTTGCAATCTGCAAACGGTTAATTTTAATGCCGAAAATAACAAATGAGACCAGAAATTTCTTTGTACACTTTCGATCTCATAATATACGCGAAAAAAAGCTTTTGACTATTTTGAAATAAATTTCTTCTTAAATTGTGGTGTGAAATAAATATTTGAACATTTCTAGAGCAGAAATGCCTTGCCCCTGAAAGGGTTAAAATAGTTTTAAAAGATATAAAATCATACAAACTTTATTTTTGTTTAGTGTTATTATAACAGGCCCCGGTCAAAACTGTTAATTCCGTGCAGATTTTAGTCAACTGGAGGGAAGTTTTAGGTGAAAAGAAAGAAATTAAATTGTACAGTATAAGTGATTTTATTGCATGATCATTTGTATTTATCGAATGAATTTTTTTTATTTGTTTCAGAAATATCTATTGAAATGCAGAAAATCCTAAATACTATTTAAAGTATGTTATTTAAATAAGGAATTTGTTCATTAAAATTTTGAATTATACATGGTGTCCTTGCTAAGATGTTACAAACTACGAGAGGAGGTAGGGTACACCTAGAAGACTTGGAATCACATCCGAATGCAGGATCCGAAACGACTTCCTGACCAAGTAAGGGCATTGACAGTGTTGCCAGTGGGTTACATTTTTTTTTAATTCTGATTTTTTCATTGGCACCACTTTTTTGAAATGGTAAAATTCCCTTTATTTTCAACTTAATTAATATGTCATTAAAGAAGGGAATTTTATCATTTCAAAATAGTGGTGCCAATCAAGAAATCGGAATTAAAAAGAGGTAGACCACTGGCAACTCTACCAGCGCCAAAGATCAGCTTTGTGTGATTCAGCCTTTTCAATGCCAAGTGTTGCCAGTGTCGTACTTTTTTTAAATTCACATTTCTTGATTGGTACTAGTTTTTTGAAATATAAAGATCCGCCTTATTCAGTGACATATTAATTAAGGAGAACGTTTACCATTTCAGAAAAGTGGTGACAATCAAGAAATCTGAATTTTAAAAAAAAGTAGCCCACTGGCAACACTCTCCTATGTGATTCAGAGTCGTTTAGGTGTACCTTACCTTCCCTCCATGTTTGTGATATCTTATCAGGGACATCCTGTTTATTGTTTCTTAATGAAACATGATTTACGATCTAAACTGCAAATTAAAACAAACAGTATCCCAGAATAATATGTGTATTGATATTGTATAGTGTCAATGTATTTAGTATATCACGCAGACTCGAATCCGGCATCAATTCTAATTAACATATTTGTTCTTAAATTTGGATCAATTTCTGGTTAGGTTTTAGACGATAGTTGATTTGTATAACTGATTCCGAACCCAGCTCGCATGTTTGAAAATAAGACGATTTTTAAGAAAACGAACACTAGAATACTCATTTAGATGGAAAACACTACATATAAAAATAGCAATAGTATATATATTCATTCTTTCATTACACGAGACTAAAATTAGAAGTACAATTGTAGCCTATTTTTATATGGTACATCAGAGCATTATTTATAGTTTTTTAACACTTTAAGCTTAAAGTATGTCCCCTTGCATGCGGACAAAAATAAATTTACAGCTATTTGAGCCTTATTTAATTCGACCTTTACAAGATAGAAAAACCATGCTTTCATGTACCTTACAAATGCAGTAGAAAAATTCAGAGTTATTTTCAATATTATTCAACTTGTACCGGTAAAAATATATAGTAACACTTATATGATAAAATAAAATCCAGAGTTCTATAACCGTATGCAATTGTACTTCTTGTGTTCGAGTCATGTAGCTGTTCACTCTACAGGACAGCTGCTGTTAAATGCGGCACTAAAAGACAAGATTCCGGTCTGTGAACGCTAGGCCGGCGTGCTGAAATAAATGTGGGGGCTGTGGTAGGCAGTGTTTTTTTATCAACCAATGCAGTGGTGGAAAATTGGCGCAGAGGAGGAACCTATTGGCACCGCTTATTGTTTATTGTATTATTCATCTTAATAAAAACTCGGAAATTATGTCATTAGATAAGACGCGAAATACTACTAAAATTTAGTGGTGTCGATAGGTTCCGCCTCTGCGCCAATTTTCCACTACTGACCAATGTGTAACCCCCTTCAGTCTGAATACCAGCAAATCCTGAAAGTTCCGCTCATGTTTTTTTTTTTTTTTTTTTTTTTTTTTTTTTTTTTTTTTTTTTTTTTTTTTTTAAATAATGGCGAAGAATTTCTTGGGAAAATAACGGTATGTTAGGACTCATGAAGTTTCCAAATTTTAGAAATTTAATTTTTTTAGATGTTAGACTGTTATCCTTTCTTAATGTTTTAATATAATTGTTCGTTTGAAATTCTCATAAGAAAAGAAGTTATGGCTTTTAGAATTATACGAGCTCAATAGCTAAAGCGGCGTTTCCTTAACTTTGATGTCATTTTTCTCCAAATGGCGTTTTTGGGCATAACGCGCACGATATTTCAAACTCTACTAAATACTTTTTCATAAAATTTCAAAATATATGTTTCATGTTAATCTGTATAAACTGAACCTAAAATTTCCTTTTTATTGTTCAAAAAAAAAAAAAAAAAAATGAGGAATATGTTGTTGAAATTTTCAACATTTTGTATTAGTTAACCCTCCGTCTACCAGACGGGTCCATTGGACCCGACAGGTACATACAAAATATTCATTCAAACCAGAAATTTCTTTAAAATAAACTAAGTATATAAACCAGACAAAAATAAGGTAAATAAATAAGTTTAATAGTTTTAAATAAAAATTCTGGTGTAGAACGTTTTATTAAAACTTGAATAAAATTCCCGGTAGATCTAGGGTTAAATACAATTTTGTATTAAACATATAAAAATGCTTTATATACAAATTTATTTGAGTTCAGTGTAATTATTGTAATCTTATGTATAAGTAGGCTCCAAAAGTTTCATTCTAGTTGCAATATTTATTTTGCAATCGTGCGCGTAAGCTATTATAACAATATCCAGGTCGTAAAATAGCTGACAGTTTGGTGCCCCCTGTAAATCCTAATCTTTTTTGTCACTTTTTCTCCAACTTTAAGAGTCCTGAGACCCTTTATGAAAATAACGGTGTTCAAATGCTAGGAACATAAAAGACTAAAGAAAACCTCACCTACGACTGCCGCTATATTTGTGTCAGAGCTTAGGCATTGTATTCAAAATGGATTTATGAAAAAAGAGGAAGAGACGTATAGAGTATTGTCCACTAATTGCCAATAAAGTAACTGAAAAGGTTGTCGCAAGATGGCGATGTTTTCGTTTTTCTTTTTCTTTTACCGGATTAACAATTTCTGATTACCGCCAGGCATGCTTCCCATCAGTAAATTTGAATAGAAAATTCCCTCTTATAAATGCCCCTTATTCGTGGAAATATTTTCTCACAAATATACTATAAAATTTTATTTATTTTCACTGGCCACAGTTTGCCCATGTATTATAACCTTTTTCAATGACACTAACATGACGTTATTTAGGTTGGCACAATATGGCGGTAACGCTACCTACCACCATAATTAATTCTCACCAGTAAAATCTTTATACATATAACATCATAATATTTCTATTATTATTTATGACTGAAATTTTCCACAAATAAGGCGTTGAACCCTTTCAATGGTAATTTTAATTCTTAAACTGACAAATGCACCAAACATATTTAAAAAAAAATTTTCTTTTGTAATGAAAGTGGAAAATGACGGGCTTTTAATTTCTAAGAAATTGTCTTTAACCCGTGGGGGGGGGGGGGAGGTCGCGCATAAACAGGGTATGGACGATTTTCGGTTTGTCACCAATAAGTGCAAATAATAATCGTCACCTTATTTAGTGGGAGACAAGTGTTACAAATTTTGCGTTAAAGTAAGTTTAAGATTACTCTTTGAAAAAAAGTAGTGACAATTGTAAAAACCGTACGCACACGGGGTATGTCATACCCCACGCGATTCCTCCCGGGTTAATATTCTGTTGTCAGTCAAATATTTCTTCATTTTACTAGCAGAATTATTCTTCCCCTGAAAGGGTTCAACCACTTAATTCACGCTCCCGTGATATTCACGGGCTGTGTCTTTTATTCAGACTATTTGATTTCCACCAGTTTTATAAAATAGTGTAATTGGCATTATATGGTATCATTTTACCTGTCATTAAATCAGGTAAATATTTCTTTTTCAAAAAACTGGTGTCAATAAGCAATTTCAATTTTTAAACCGTGATTTAATGCGACCGTTAAGGCGATAAACCGACCAGTGCAATATATTAAATCCATACTTTCTTACTTCATAGATTTGTACGTAAGAAATAAATAAAAAACAGTATTCACTTTAACCGGTATACCGGTCACGTATACCGGTGAAAGAATATAATTGAATTTTTATGACATAATGGAAATAAGATGTAGTTTGGCAATTTTACTTTACTAAGTGTATTCTCAAGTCAAGTAGCAAGTACATTCCAACAGGCTGCTGCTTCTAAAATATGCGTAATAAGTGTGAGTGAAAAATGCATACATATTAAGCGAACAAACTTAATGCTGGAATCGGGTGTAAATTAACACAGCTGTGCCATCTTGTGGCCGGGTTGATAATCTGTATATACGGGCTTTTAGTTGGACGTCACATATGACAGAATATCTACCATTTGAGCATATTTTCGAAATCTTTAGTCACTCACGGGATATGAATCTTGTTTACCAAATTTATTGCAAAATAACGCCGCAGCGAGAAGGGGTCGGAGTCCAGATGCACTTGACACCACGAAGTTATCTTCGCCTTATCTCGTCTGAGACTTTTCAGCTATTAATCAAGACGAAAAAAAAAATTAAAATTTTAATGGGGTGAAGTAAGGGAACAGCTAGGAATCTTCCTGTAGTTCAACCCCGTCCGTGACGTGACGCGTGACCTTGATTGGTGTGACCCCCTCTTTAATCTTGCTGTTTTCCTCTCCAATTTAAGATACGACGCTTACTTTGTATGCTGCTTTGGGTGTGAACATTTTGCCCGCCGCTCCCTGAATACTCGGCCTTGGCGCTGACTAGAAAACGGCAGCTGCCAAAGGTGGATTTTTTTCTGCATGTGGACACGGTCATTTGAATTGTCGTACCAATAATTTCTTTAAGTTTTTTCCGCTTTTATTTATTTTTTATTTTTTTTATTTTATTTTATTTTTTTTTTAAAGGTAAAATTAGTCAAAAAAAGCCTGGTGTGAAATACTGGTATCTAAATTTAGAGGACAAGACATACGTTAAAAAATTGGACATTTGACATTAAATTGTAAAGCATTCCTGCATTTTAATACCCATAATCTTCTATACACCTATTATAAAGAGGAAAAAATTGTTTATTTGTCGGAGGTAAGCTCTGGAACTACCGAACCGATTCCAAAAGTAATGGTATCAAAATGATGGTGTTAGTCCAACTTAGAACATAGGCTATATCTTATGTCGGGGCCACTACCCCAAAGGGGGTGTAGGAGCAAAAAAACGTTCTAAAAATGCGATTTTAGCGTTACTGAAGGGCCTAGAAATATGAAATTTGGAATATTAGTTACTTATAAGATATAAATGATGTCTAAGAACAGTTCTTAAACAATTCGAAATTTGAAAGGGGTGAAAACGCGCAAAAAGCGTTCTAAAAAACGTTCTAAATGGTAGATTCTACACAATCTCAGGAAATACCAAACCGATCTAAAAAATAATGGCGTCAAAATGATGGTGACAACCCTTGCTCCAATATAGGCGATGTTTTATGTCGGTGCCACTACCCCAAAGGCGGTGCAGGAGAAAAACGTTCCAAATTGCGGCTTTAGCGTTACATAACGGCCTAGAATCGTGAAATTTGGAATGGTAGTTTGTTATAAAATATCAATGATCTCTAAGGACATTTCCTAAAAAAATCGAAATTTAGAAGGGCGTCAAAATGCGCAAAAAACGTTGTAAAAAATTCTAAATTGCGATTTCTATGCAATCTCAGGAAGTACTGAACCGATTTCAAATATAATGGTGTAAAAGTGATGGTGACAGATCTTGCTCCAAGATAAGCTATATTTTATATCTTTTTCCACTACCCCAGAGGATATGCAGCAGCAAACTGCGCGAAAAGCGTTCTAAAAACGTTTTAAATGCCGATTTGTCGGCAATATCTCAGGAAGAATGAATCTTATTTCAAACGTAATGGTAGGAAATTGATGCTGACAGCCTCTGCTCTAACATAGACGCTATTTTGTGTCGGTAGCACTATCACCAAGACGTTGCAGGAGCTAAAAAGCGTTCTAAATTTCGATTTTTGTGGTCGGTAGGGCTAGCAACTTAAAATTAGGCAAGGTGCATATTTATTAGGTATAAATGATTTTTAAGAACCGTTTCGAAAAAAATTAGAAATTTAAAAACGGATGAAAATGCGCGAAAAGCGACCTAAAAACGTTCTAAATTGTGATTTCTACTCAATCTAAGGAAATACCAAAGCTATTTCAAAAGTAATAGTTGCAAATCAATGGTGACTGTTCCTGCTATAACATAGATTATATTTTATGTTGATGTCACTACCACCTGAGGGTTGCAAAAGCAAAACCTGTTATAATTTGCGTTTTTTGCACAACTGAGAGGTCTAACACTTTGAAGTATGGCATGGTATTTACTTACAAGATGCAACTTCTTTCTAAGAACAGTCAAAAGAAAATTCCAAATTTAAAAAAATGAAGTGAGTGAAAAGCGTTATAAATTACAATTTTTAAGCAAACTTATAAATTACCAAACCGATAAAAAAATAATGATGACAAATTTTGGTGATAGAACCTGCTCAAACATAAGCTATATTTTATGTCTGTTCCACTACCACCAGAGGGTTGCAGGAGCTAAAAACTTTCTAAATTGTGATTGCTGTGATACTGAAAAGGCTAGAAACTTTAAATATGACATGATAGTTACTTATAAAATATAAATGCCCTCGAAGGAACGTCGAATATAAATTCGAATTAAAAAGGGGTGAAGCGGAGGGGAGGTGCGAAAAGCATTCTAAAAAAGTTCTAAATTACGATTCTATGCAATTTCAGGGAATATAAACCGATTATAAAAGTAATAGTTGCGAATCAGTGGTAACAGTCTCTGATCCTACACGTACTATATTTTATGCCGGTGATTCTACCACCTGGGTTTCACAGGAACAACAAACTTTCTAAAAAAGGGCTTTAAAAGCTTTTTAAATTACGTTTCTGTGGAATATTAGGAAATAACAAACCGATTTCAAAATTAATTTTGGCAAATTAATGGTAACAGTTCCTGTTTCAACATAGCCCTTTATGTCGAGAGAGGTGGTAGGACTTGGAATTTGACATGATGGTTAATTTTAAGATGTAAGAAGATGGTTTCTAAAATATTCAAAGCTTCTAATGAATACTGAAATGAGCGTATTAATTGATCATAAAAGTTTCAAAATATTTTCTAAATTATCATTTATTTAGTTTTATTTCATTTTATTAATTTAAGTGTCATTTCTGCTTAACCCTAGATCTACCGGGAATTTTATTCAAGTTTTAATAAAACGTTCTACACCAGAA
The DNA here is from genome assembly GCA_963932465.1 of Maratus speciosus. NCBI lineage: Eukaryota > Metazoa > Arthropoda > Arachnida > Araneae > Salticidae > Maratus > Maratus speciosus. The sequence goes on from OZ010794.1 coordinate 168,364,391, forward strand.
TTTTTATTTAAAACTATTTAACTTATTTATTTACCTTATTTTTGTCTGGTTTATATACTTAGTTTATTTTAAAGAAATTTCTGGTTTGAATGAATATTTTGTATGTACCTGTCGGGTCCAATGGACCCGTCTGGTAGACGGAGGGTTAATGCAGTGTAATAACGATATTTACTCAAACTGTGTTTTAAATAGTAATTTTTGAAATATTCCTAAAAGTAATAAGTACCTTTTAATAGAAAAAACTTAATAAAGTAAAATATTACCTTTTAATAAAATAAAAATTTAATTAGTACCTTTTAATAAAAATTAGACATATAATTATCACATGGCATATTTCAAATATTACGCGAGCAATCCCGCGGGGTTTGCTAGTTGATTTTATAATTACATTAAGATCTAGTGAGAAAGTTTTGACATTAAAATCTCACTATGAATATCATAATGCACAAGATGGATTTCTGGATTATCACCTTTATAAATTTTTAATAGACATTTTTAGGTGCGTTCGTAATTATATAAATACGTAGCACCTTTGTTCAGTCCGTCCGTCTGTCTGTCCGTCTGTCCGTATACAACAGAGTAAAAACTACCCAACCAAACAGTCTGAAATTTTAAATATGTATTTGCTGCAAAATTTTGCTGAGTCATTTCAAATTTCATGAAAATCGGATGTACAGTTTAATTACAGGGACTGTCAAAAGTTTTCCGTTACATTACGGCCAATGGGGGAAAAATATTGCAAGTGCATTTTAATAATGTTACAGCCTTCTTAATGGTCTGAAATTTTAAATATATAATTGTTGCAAAAATATTCCGACTCATTTCAAATTTTATGAAAATCAGATGAATAGTTTAATTACAGGGACAGTCGAAAATTTTCCGTTACATTAAGACCAATGGGAAAAAATTATTTCAAATGCATTTTAAAATGTTACAGCCTTTCGAACAGAATGAATTTAATATTCACTTATGACGTGCAGTAAAATATACATTTACAGGGCTCCCAAATGGTCCGCCAACTGAACACCAATATTTTTTTAGAAAAATTTTCTTTTTAGATTTTTCTTACAAACCGCCCCGAAATCACCTTTGAAAGTTAATTTTAGCGCAGACATACCATAAAAGTTTCTGTTAAATTTTATTGGTATTAAGTTGGCGGACCATTTGGGAGCCCTGCATTTAGTACACTATGCGGTGCAAAAAAGTACTATAAAACTAGTTATAGTACGAACGCACCTCATTTGCCACGCTTGACGAGCAATTTCCAACTTGTTCTTTTAACCCAGTAATACATATTCTAGGGATGAGACCTGCTCAGACCGATCCCGGTACGGCAAATGTTCTAACACGTTTTTTATATCAATCTTTCTAATTTTTTTTCTTTTTTTTTCTTTTTTGGGGAGGGGGGAGGGTCGGACTCTAAGTGAAAATTTTATTTATTCACAAATTAAAAGAATTCGGAAATTGTACGTCAAACGTGGCAAGTGAGTTGCGCTCCTACTACAACTAGTTTTATAAATATTCAGATCCTGGTGCCACAGCTCTTATGCAAAATACATAAATTTAAAATTTATTACGATTATATATATTAAATTCAGTAATATGGAAATAATCTAAATCCATCTTAAATAGGACATAATCACCATGACAACCTAGAATTATTACCTATCATGGATATCACTGAATTTAATACGTATGATAGGATTTAACTGGATTAAAAAAAAAAAAAAAAAAAAAAAAAAAAAAAAAAAAAACTTTTTAAATATTTTTTTAAGTTTTGATTCCATTTTCATAACATTTGAAATGATTCGAGTAATTTCTGCTATGATTGTATATATTAAATTTTAAACCTGTCGTTTGGGTAGTTTTTGCGCTCTTATATGTGGACAGATGGAGAGACAGACGGGCAGACTAGATGACTACTATTGGTACTACGCATTTACATAATTAAGAATGCACCTAAAAAGAGCAAAAGAAACTTTGACAGGCGTTATTAACAAGAATTTACTCTAAGTTTCTTAACTTTTTTTACGATCCTCTAAAATTAAGTTTCAAAATTAACACTTTCAGGGGCAAAGTGCTTATATTTGTTAAATGTTGAAATAATTGATTGGCACCAGTATTTATAAGAAAATTTATTTGTAAATAAATAAAAATATATTTATGCGTACTTAAAAAAAGTGAAATTTTCATTAAAAAATTCGGGTGCCAACATGTCAATTAGGGATAAAAATTATGTGATGCCATAGCGGCATCAGCGCCCTTCAAGGGGTTAACCCTTTCAGGGGCAGAAGAATTGTGTTCGTAAACTGATGATATATTTGACTGACACCAGAATATTCAAGCGAATCTCTTAGAAAATAAAACCCCGCTAATTTGCACTTTCATTACAAAAGCAAAATTTTATTAAAATATTCTTGGTGCCATTTGTCAGTTTTAGAATTAAAATTAGGTGACTAGACCGTCTAGCCAGCGCCCTTGAAAGAGTCAAAGGGAAGTGAATTGTTATTTATGACGAAAAATTCTGTCTAATTCTGTTGCATTGGCAGGATCAATGTTAGTAATATAAAAAAGATTTGCTATATCTCTTATCCCTCATCAGTTTCTGCTTTAAATATTTTTTTCAGAATTACTGGGAAAGAGAACTTAAGTGTTTCTGCCACATTTGTACAATGATATTTTAAAAGAATAAAGATTGTGGCTTTTATAGATTTCCAACAGTGGTTGGATAAACAGGGTGTATCTGAAAAAGTGGGCAAAACTGTACGGGGTGATAGAGCGTGATATACGAGCAAATTTCGTCATAGAATGTATGGTCGGAACACAATCGGTGAGAAGTTAAATGTAGTTTTCCACTGCCCCAAGACGATGGATTGGTCGAGGTGGTCCCATAGCTTTGCCACCAAGCCCGCCGGATCTATCGTGTGTGGACTTTCTCCTGCAGGGCCATATGAAAAGCCTAATCTACGAGTGCCCCAATCAAACAGATATGGATCTAGTAACCAGAATTGCATTGCTGCCTGCGATATTAGGGAAATGCCTGGTGTGTTCACAAATGTGCGCCAGTGCCTATCCCGCACGTGTGACAGCTGACGGAAGATCTTTTGAGCAATTTTTTGAACATGCATGTTAATTACATTCATGTTAATAAAATGTTTTCTGGAGTATCTCCTGTCATTGTTGTGTTGATTCATTAACTGGGACAGTGGAAAACTACATTTTAACCCTTTCCGGCACAGGCAATTCTTGATGAATTAAATGATGAATAGACTGACTGACACCGAAATTTTAAAACGACTCTTTTAGATATTAGAAACATGTTACTTTATATGTTTATTGTAAAAGCTAAATTTTACTAAAGTATTATTGGTGCCGTTCGTAAGTTTGGAATTAAAATTAGGTATCCCGACCCGGTCACACTGTGCCGGAAAGGGTTAACTTCACACCGCTTGCGTTCCGACCATACATTCTATTACGAAATTTGCTCATATAGCTGCGTTCTATCACCCCACAAATTTTTGCCCCCCTTTTTCAGATGTATGTAGCAAATTTGTTTTTTAAACAGGTATCCAAAGGCATTAACCCCTTGGGGGGGGGGGGAGCAATTGCGTTTGCGTAATGCTGAATTCCCACCGGAAATTTAGAAAATTTTTATTTCAAAATAAGGAAAAGCAAGTTTACGTTTTTTTTCACCAAAGTTAGAAAAGTAAAATTTCATAAAATTTCTCTTGTGTAAATTTCCATTAATCGTAGGTGGGATAAAATAAATCCCACCGCCCCTCAAGGGGTTAAACAGATATCGACACGCTACGATACGTCGTTATGATTGAGTATTTAGTATTAATATGGTATATTTCAAAGCACGAAGAGATTTTAAAATGTGAGAATTAGTCTGGAAAAAATGTAAATATTAATAATAATAATAATAATAATGATTTTTTCCTGCGTGTATTCCATATCTGTTAGGACGGACTTGGGCTTAAATGGCACAAAATATCTTGAGCGTATTTTAAAACGTTGGCTCAGGCTTGCAAAAAAGAGGCTGAACTCATAAACTTCCTAATTTTTCTCATTTAGCTGCCGTTTTTAAGCTGATTTTAAATTTCAAAATGTTTGTGTCATAAAGTATCAAGCACGGAAATTACGGCGAGGGGGTGGCGGTGGAGCGTGTCCATATTAGTCAGGCGACATTTCAATGCCATTATTCTGCAGGAGGTGGGGGGGGATTCTTCGAAAGCGCTATATGACATGCTTCCCGTTAATTAAATGAGAAAAAATGAGGATTGTAAAGAAAGGAAGATTTATTAATTGTCACATTCAAATAAAAATGATTTTCTCGATTTAATTATATTTATTTAAATTGGAAATAAAGAAATATTACCTTTATTTGTGGAAAATATTTCATATAGAGGTTGTTTAAAGCAGGGGTGTCAAACTGTGGCCCGCCGGATACCACTAAAATTTTATAGTAATCATTGCTTATCTAATCATCGAATCTCTGCGATTCAAGAAATCGACTTTTTCTGTAAAATTTTTTGTGGTATCGGGCGGGACGCAGTTTGACACGCCCGGTTTAAAGTTATATTTCTATAAAATAGATATTCGAAAAATTAAAAATAATCAAATTTTTCAAAAGACGCCGCAATGTTAAACTCTGTAATAGTACACCGTTTAGTGAAGTCCTGAACGCTGACAGAAAAATGGTGGTTGTCGTAGGCGGACTTAGTAATGTCCCTTGAATGAATACCAATAATTTTGTAAAGTTTTTCGCTTTATTATCCTGAAATTAAATAAGTTAAAGAAAACTTTTAGAAGATATTGGTGTCTAAATTCTGGCGACACTACACACGCTTAAAAATATCCGCCTACGAAGGCCGCCATTTTATGTCAGCGCTCAGATCTACTGGATTCCAGAACAGTAAAACATTAGTGTCACAAGAGTTCGAGAATACCCGAGCTGGATACCTAAAGTGTACAGAATATAACAACATTTCTGATTTTTTACGATTAATATTCTCATTTTAAATTGTCTTCTTACACATACTCACATATTACAAATCATGAAAAATCATGAGGTTGATTCTATAGTCTCATGTCCCTGTAAATCTGTTTAACACTTGAAGGACCATGAGGTATCGTTTTGACCACCACCATATGAATACATTTCGGTTCAAACCAGAAATTTCTTTATAAAAAAATTGAAAAGAAACAAAGGAAAAAATAAAGTTAAATATATAAGTTAATTAGTTTTAAATACAAATTGTGGTACAAAATGTTGTTATAAAAAAGGAGTAAAATTTCCGGCCTTTCTAGTGTTAAAATTCGGAATTACTTATCCTTAATAATCAACCGCAAAGAGAAATTGTCTAATGATTTAAACTCTTATTCCTTTAAAATAATATTCTATAAAAGTGGTAGAAAAGGGTAATTTTTTTTGTTTTCCCAGTAATTCTGAAAAATAACTGTATAGACAGGAGAATGGCACGGTTTCTTTATCTTATTAACACTAGTTATTGTCAAGACTGCAGGATTTTTCTGTTTAGAAAAGAAACCATACTGCAATTCTTGTTAAACTAATTTTTAAGAGATTGAAAAATAATCTAAGAAATTCAGATATTGTTTTATTACTGTTGTTTCTCAAATACTATCGGGGAAGATTTTATCCTTTTTTTAACAATTTGCGATTTTAAAAAATTGTCATTTTTTTATTGTTTTGAGACCGAAATATGATGTAAAATCTTCAGGCTTAGTCGGACCGTCGGTCTATTAATAAAGAGGAACTGACTTATCCCTAAAATAATGGGTCTTCAACTGTAATCGCTCTCGCAAGGATCTAATTACCCCCTTGAGGGGCAAGTGATTGTGTTCCTGTAATGTTGAACTCACAGTGGAATCTTTGAAAAATTCTATTTTAAAATAAGTAAAAGCAATTTTACTGCTTTTTTCCACCAAAGTTAGAAAACTCAAATTTAACCACTTCACCGGCGATGGGTATGGGGAAACAGTGCTTTTACCCCCGACGTATCTCGGGGCAGCTGATAAAGTGGTTAATAAACTTTTTCTGGTGTAAAATTTCATTAATCGTAGGTGGTATATAATATATACCGGTGCCCCTCAAGGGGTTACCGCCGTGGCAAACTGCCACCAGTAAATTTATAGAGAAATCTTCTCCTTACTTAAAGGCAGTAATAATGAAAAGTTTCAGTCATAAATAATGGTAAAAACATATATTAATTTTTATTGGTAGCAGTTTACTACGGCGGTTTTTTCCAATGTTACATGGAAAAACCATGGACATTTCCAACATATGGACAATTCCAATGTCCATAATGTGACAACATAAAAACAATTCTAGTCTGTGTCTGTTAGTTAGATCATTCCTGTCAGACAATACCTGATCAAACTGCCACTATTAAAATAAATATAATTTTTTAGTATATTTGTGAGTAACATTGCCCATGAATAAGGCGTTTAAATAAGCTTAAATTTACTAGCGGAAGCTTGCTCCGTTTTAAAAAAAACAACCACCATCTTGAGGCAATCTCCTGAGTTACTTCACTCTCAACTGGCAGTCGATAACACTATATGTCTCCTCCCAAAACTGCATACATATTAATCGTACAAACTTAATGCTGGAATCGGGCGTAAATTAACACAGCTACGCCATCTTGTGGACGGGATTGATAATCCACATACGCGAACGCGGGCTTTTAGTGTGACGTCATATATTACAAAATATCTACGCTTTGCGCATATTTTCTAAATCTTTAGTCACTCATGGAATTTGAATCTTGTTTACCAGATTTATTTCAAAATAATGGCGTAGCGAGAAGGGGGTAGGGTCCCGACGCACTTGACACCACGGAAATTTCTTCGCCTTATCCAATCAGAGAATTTTCAGCTATTAATGAAGTTGGGAAAAACTTTACAATTTTAGTGGTGTGATGTAAGAAAGCCGTTAGACATCTTCCTGTAGTTCAAGCCCATCCGCTACGTGGCGGATGGATGTTATCTCTCCGATTTAAGATAGGATGCTTAACCCTCTCGCTGCGTAAGTAATTCTTCGCTATGAGTGTCTTTTACAGAATCTTTAATCTTTTATCACCGGTTCTTTAATGCAGAAATTTTTGACTATCTTAATCGGGGAAAATGTCCTGATTAAATCAGACAAAGTTTTCGCTGAAAAATAACTGGTGGGAATAACCAAATAGTAATAATTAGACAAGGGCCCGAGTGTTTCTCGGGTTGCGCAGCGAGAAGGTTAATATGTATGCAGTCTTGTATCCTCCACTTTATTCATAATTCCTTTAGTCGGACTTCGCAATCCTTCAGAAATTGCAATTCCCTGATCAGAAACAGCAACTGTACACGGAGAACACTTACCATGCCTTTGAAACAACAACAAACTTCTTTGATTTCATCACATAAATTCTATCGTTCTCTTTACCGGTAGGGATTGAATAATATTATTGAATTTAGTACAGTATTTTTCTTTCTTTTTTATATGTATAAATTAGCGTTCATAAAATATGGTTTAAAATCATGCATTGGCCATTAAACCTGGCTCAAATTCCCATAAATTTAAGTTCGAGAGCCTGCAGCGAGATATATTTTAAAGTGAAACACTTAAAAGAAGAAAATAATGAAATGTTTTATATCGAGTATGAAAAAATGGGCTGCAAATAGTTTTCTAATATTTCTTTCATGTGTAATAAAAAGTGAATAGTTATATTATTCTTAATCATTGCTAAACTATTCTTATTAATATATGTAGCGTTTTTCATCCAAACGAATGTTCTATCCTTCTGTCTTAATAAAATAACGATATTGGAATAATTCTCCCAAATATTCTTTTGTGGAGATCAATATATATATATCCAGTTTAAACCTTCTTTCAGTGTTTTAAACTGAAAAATACAAATAATAATGGTAATTACAAACGCTTGGTAAACACCAACAGAGTAGGCTCGCAGATTTCCATTGGCAATATTAGTTTCCTGTTCGAAAAAAATGAACAGGTATGATATTCTTATTTATTGCTATAATATTCCGATTCATATATGTAGCGTTTTATATTCAAACGAATATTCTGTTTTAATAAAATAACGTCAATGTGATAAAAATTCTAAAATATTCTCTTGTGGAGATCTATATCTATAATATATCTAGATTTAACCTGCTTTCAATATTTGAAAGGGAAAATAATAAGTACAAATGCTTGGTATGCACGATGAAAATAAGCCAGAAAAAGACCAGGTGTGGCAAATTTTTGTTAGCGGATTTCCATCGGCACCAGTATTTCCAAATGTGTTTGATCGTCTAATTTAATTAGCGGAATTTTGTGATTCAATTAGAAGTTTTCTTTTCGAAACTCATGGTGATATTCAGCCATCGAGTTCCACAATTGGACGTATCTAAAATATACATTAAGTTTAAGTATATTCCAGTTTATCATATACCCATTTAACCCCTTAATTCTCGCTCCCGTCATATTCTCGGGATGTGTCTTTTACTCAAATTGTTTGATTCCCACCAGTTTTATAAAATAGTGAAACTAGCTATATTTTCGTATTGTTTTTCTTGTCATTAAGTAAAGAGAATATTTCTTTCTCATAAAAGTGGTGCCAATAAGCAATTTGAATTTTTCAACCGTAATTTAATTCGAGCGTTAAGGGGTTAAAGAGTACTCAAGAATTTTACATTTAGTGAAATTTTCCCTAATATTGTTTAAAAAAATAAAATAAAACCAACGCCTTGCATATTTTTGAGGAAACATGCACACTTAAGTGTAAAAGTACAAAGATTTATTCTTTTCATTAGTTATTACGTAAATTGCAATTTATAAACGTAGTGTAAGAACGTATGTATTCAGTTCTACTGCTTTTATATAGTGTAAATAGAAAAATGTAGCATGTAAGTGAATCTAGATAAAGCATATTTTTTGTACTAATTTAAACAGTTCCTGTTAGATAAAAAAGATACATTTAACATATGGGTGGGATATCTGTCAAAGGTACATTTAACCCCTTGGGGAGGAGCGACCGGTATTCGTGCCACGTAAGGTTCTCAGAATCGGGGAGTTATTCTCACCAGTAAATTTTTATTGTAAATTTTGCCTTATTTAATCCGAGAATTTCCTGATTCAATTAGGCAATAATTTCTGTTTGAAAAAACCTGTGATTAAAGATTAAAAATTCTGTAAAAGACGCTCGTCCCCAAGGGGATAAAATTCACGAGGAACTGTCATTCTAGGGCTGAAAATATCCCAAAAGTATTTTTAACTTATATTTTCGTGTAATGTTTACTCAAAATTAAAGGAATTTCTTCTTGAAAGCGGGAAATGAAAATATATAGTATTTTTATTTATGTACCCTATCATTTGATTCTTGCCCAGTGATTTTTTTTAAAAAATGTTTCAGAAATATCTATTTAAATACCATAATGTAAGGGGTCTAAGCTTCGTCAAAAATAAATTTGTGTTATACCAGATATTTTTTTTTTAATAAAATGTTACTTATTTGTACTATGTACTTATTTGAGGTTGTTTATTAAATAAAACTTCTGGTTTAAAAGAGCCTTCTATTTGCAGCTTTACACTGTGAATATTAAAGAACTAAAAATCCTAAAAATCTGTAAAAACGGCTCCGCCGAAATAAGGAATTTTTCTTACAAATATTAATTTTATCATGTATGTTTCCTGACATATGCTTTACAGTCTAAATAAAAAAGGCAGAAAGATCGTTAGCTTACGATAAGATGTGAGTCAATTTACTTTAATTTGATACATATAGTATAATCGAAACTTGAATAATCTTTTTACTATTTTTCCCCTGCAATTCGGATACATTTCGAGTTGCGTTTTTCTACATGCGAGGTGGGTACTTATACATGACTCCGAACCCAACTTCATTGATTGAAAGGAAGATGGTTTTAAATACAAAGATCAAAATATTCGAATGTTCTGTTTGGTAAAAATCATTACATATAACATAACTACCAACATCTTACGCTTTTTTGTACCACAAAAATGTTATAGTAAAATTTACTTTTTAAATCGCCATAAACTGCGGATTAAATAGGTAAAAATGTCTATTAAATTTTTGTGAGAAAAAAAAAAGCAGAAGAGTTGTCAGCTGTGATATAATAATATGAATAGTATATCTATCCACTTTTAATAAAAAATAAAACTACTTTTACAGGAAAGTAGCTGGCATTTTTCTTCTTAACCCATTCACCGCCCCCTGAATACTAGGCCTTAGCGCTGGACCAAAAATGGCGGCTGGCGAAGGCGGATTTTTTTCAGCGTGTGTACGGTCCCTTAAATATTCCTACCAATACTTTTTTGAAGTTTTTTCCGCTTCATTTTTCTGAGAATAAACAAGGTAGAGAAATCTTTTATAAAATACTGGTGTCTACATTTAAGGGACCGTACCTACGCTAAAAAAAATCCGCCTTCGGCGGCGGCCATTTTGTGTCATTTTTGTGCGAGCGCTCAGGCCTAGTATTCAGGGGGCTGTGACCCATTAACCGCTGACGTTGCGTTCACGCAACAGTCAAAATAATTGCTCATGCAATGAATTAATTACATTGGCACCACTATTTTAGAATTTATAAAAATGTCTTATTTATTGGCAGGAATTTTGCTATTTTAGTAAAGCGAAATTTACCTTACTGAATTTGTGGTGGGAAACTACTTTCAACAAGAAATTTGATAATTTCTATCGTAGTAGTTTTGGCGGTTAATGGGTTAATAGCAATAATATACAATAGCATTAATTTTCTTTATTTTTCATTTTTTAATTTCGTGCTAAAAAAAAGTTCCTGCTGTCCAACGACGGAGATTATTTTTTCGGATTTCGGAACGGGTTTACTAGATGATATGAAAACGATATTTTCATGCTCCCGAATGTATACAATTACAAAACGTAGAATGAAAAATATCCCAATAACTCTAGTTTTATTCATTATATACCATAAAAGAATAAGAGTTACTATGCATACATTTTTATTTAAGTGCCCACAATAAAGTAAATATAATTGTGCTACTGCTGCGCAACTGCCAACATTTACGCTTTTTTCTTGCCACAAAAATTTCACAGTAAATTTTATATTATTAGATCGCTAAAATTTGCGATCAAATAAGTAAAAAATTTCAATTAAATTTTAGTGGTAGGAGAAAAGCGTAAAAGATGGCAGCTATGCTGCTGGAATAAAAAAGTTGTTGTAAGGATGTTATTTGGGGAAGAACGTCTGCGAGTAGAACGACTTCCAACATTACGACCAGGATTGCCAGTTTGGCCTCCAATTTTAATCCGAAATTTCAAATTCATACCAGAAATTTCGTAAGAAGAAATTTTGCTTTATATGATCGCTAAATATTCCTTACTGAGTAAAGCATAAAAGTCTATTTCTGGAGTCTAAAAACTTTATTTCTGGAATGAACACTAAATTTTTGAATAAAAATGGAAGCCAATCTGGCGACCATGAGTACGACTGTGTAAGGCAGGGGTGTCAAACTGTGGCCCGCCGGATATCACTACAATTTTAAAGAAATTGTCGACAAGTTGAATCGCAGAAATTCGACGATTAGATAAGGCAAAGTTAACTATTAAATTTTAGTGGTATCTGGCGGGCCACAGTTTGACACCCCTGGCTGTAAGGGATAGGATAGAAATCTCTTCTTTAACCCCTGAAGAGTTTAATCATTTTGTGACACAGTAAACTAAATATAGGAACCATAAACCACTTTTATGGTACTAAAATATATGTCTTACATAATTGAAATATGTCTGCCATTAAATAAAGCGAATATGGGAATTTAAAATTGGTGGTGGCGAAAAGCTTATAGCAACGAAACACGTAAATTATTCTTGCACGTTCAGTGTACGGGCGAAACTGCAAAACATTTCAGGGGCATGTAATTGTGTTTTTCTAATGCTGAATTCACACCACAATTTTCGAACAAAAATGTTTTAACACTAGAACGTCCGGAAGGAGTCGATTCGACTCCGACCACATGATTAAATGTCTAATGGAGCCAGAATATTTTTCATAAAAAAAGTTAAATTTAGGCGAGACACAAAATTACGTTAAATAAATCAGTTAAATAATTTTAAATAAAAATTCTGGAGTGAAATATTTTTATGAAACTTGAGTAAAATTTCCGGGCTTTCTAGTGTTAAAATAAGGGAAAACAATTTCACTACTTTTTATCATCAAAGTCATATCTGTAAAGTTTAATTAAACGTTTCTGGTGACAATATTGATTAAAATTAGGTGGAATATAATATATCCCTCCGCCCCTCAAGGCTAACCCTTTTCAGGGCGATGATGCCGCTATGGCATCACATAATTTTAACCCCTAATTGCCACATTGGCACCCGAATTTTTTAATGAAATTTTCACTTTTTTTTTAAGTACGCGAAATTATACTCTTTTACTTGTTTTTGTAAATAATGGTGTACACAATTATTTCAACATTTTAGGAATACAAGTACCTAACCCATAAAAGGGTTAATCCTCTCTCAACCAAGATTTTCTTGGGGATACATTTTTCCGTCTAATTAAACTTCCTTGATCGTACCCACCAGTTATTTTTTTATTGTAAATTTTGCCTTATTTAGTCGGAGCATTTTTTCGATTAAATTAGACTAAAATTTTTCTTTTGAAAAACTGGTGACAAAAGAATAAAAACTCTTAAATACACAATTTTTGAAGATATTTTGATAAAACAATTACGCAGCGAGAGGGTTAAGAAAGAAAAGATTTGATATCCTTTATTATGGGATTCTTATTTAAAAATGTAAAGTACCTTATATATAAGTCAAATACTTAAGTATTTCCCGATAAAATGTGATTTAATTTGACCGAAGTTAAACATATTCCGAAACAGAAATTTATTTTAGAAATTTAAAAAAAAAAGAAATTCTCTGCAGAAAATTTAAATTATTTGCATTAAAACGCAGCAAATAGATTTTCTGATTCGAAACGTTTTAACCTGGATCAAATTGAACTACGGTTTAGGGATGAATAATGAGATTGGCAGCCAGGTTACCCGTTTAGACTTTCTTTTTTAGTCGGAAAATCCGGAATCATTCTGGATAATCCGAAGAGAAAATATTTACTTTATGTAATCAAGATATATCTGAAAATTATGTATGGCATAGCTGCCAACATCTTACGCTTTTTCAGACCACAAAAATTTTATGGAAAATTTTACCTTTTTAAATCGTCGTAATATGCCGATTAAATAAGGCAAAAATTTCTATTAAATTTTTGTGGTCTGAAAAAGCGGAAGAGTTGGCAGCTATGATGTATGGAAATCACATAAATCATCAAAACTAAGCTAAAACATTCTAAAAGTGATAAATATACATATAAAATGGCATACAATATGTTTATTCTGATCTGCGTTTCATTGCACGGACGGCAACATTCTCAAGATCTATAATAGTAAATTTATTTTTGTCATTATAGATCTTGATAAGGTCGCTTTGTACATGGCGCAAGTAAGTGACTTTATTTAAAAAATACGTAATTTGAGATCGGTATCGCTTTTAAGATTTATGAACCAGAAAGAAAAAAAATGAAAAACTATTTAAAAAATAATAAATAAATAAAAATAAAATTCCGCGATACCTAAATTGATTTCTTAACTCTTTCGCTGGCGGTGTCCTTAAAAAGGGACACCTAATTTTAATTAAAAAATTGACAAACGGAACCAAGAATATTTAATTAAAGTTTTCCTTTTATAATGTTCGTGAAAATAAGCAAGTTCATATTTTCAAATAAACTCCATTATTTCATCATTTTATAAATAGAATTTTTCCGCGCCGGAAAGGATTAACGTATAATACCAAATCAATTAATATGAAACTAAAATTGATAAAGGAGTTCTTTATTAAAAATTACATTCATCATTTTTTATCAATAATTGATTTTATACTTTACACATTTTAAACTGTTTCATTAGTGCAGGCTTACAGCGATTTGGCATTTTTGGCGAGCGTTTATTGGCGCATCATTCAATCCATTATTATTTCAACGCCTGTACAATTGTGCGAGTTACACAGCGTATTTCTCAATTTATTAGCTGTGGCGAGAAAACGATAGAAGCCTTAAACTTAATGTTTTATTTTATAACTAGTTGTACCTAGCTGGTCCGATTCAACTTCTTAAGTCCTCCAGCTTCTACAGAAGCAACAAAAAAATTTCTCAGACATCAGCTACCACCAATTTTGAATATTTATCTCCTTCTTGGGGTCTTTGTTGCAGCTTCGTTAAAAATGATCCGATAATATTACAGTGTTCGTTTACATAGTTCTAGCGTCCTCCAGCTACATTAAAACTACTACAAATTTTCTGTCGCCAAACTAATTCCAATTAAGACCCTGGTCCTTTGGGTTAGTCCTTCATTAATCTTCAGTTACCACCTTTTCCGAATATTAATCCCCTTTATCGGCAATAACTTAACTTTACTCACTATAGCCGTAAATTAAATATCGAGTTACTTTGGATGAAACTTTAGATATGATATTTCATTATTAAGGTATTTATTATTTAGGTGTTTCATCCATTTATTATTTATCGTGTTATTAAAAGTAATACGTGAAATTTACAGGAGGAGTGGGGCGAAAGGGCCTAGTTTCAACGGATTTGGTTCATGACAATTCAGATACTTTCTGTATTATGAAAGATTCCCTTTGACTTCAGTTACCAACATTTTCGAACATTAATGGCGCGTTCTTTTTTCGGGTTCTATGGTCTTGATTACTACGAGCTCTGGCTCACTCAACTTGGTTTTTGATTATCTCAGGCACGTGCGACTCACTTCCGGTACCTGCTGCGTTATGTAGCGGGGATCCAGATCACAGGTTCTTCCGGAAAGAAGTTTAACCCTTTCGAGGGCGGCGTCCTTAAGAAAGGACACCTAATTTTGATTCCAAAACTGGCAAACGACACCAAGAATATTTAATTTAAATTTTCCTTTTATAATGTGCGTGAAAATAAGCAAGTTCATATTTTCTAAGAAATTCGTTTATAATTTCTGGTGTCAGTCCATTATTTCATCAGTTTATAAACATAATTACTCCAGGCCGGAAAGGGTGAATAGAAATACACTAGACGCTGAAGAAGACAATGGGGCGAAACAAGGTTAATTTAAAATAGTTTTAAAAGATATAAAATCATACAAACTTGATTTTTGTTTAGTGTTATTATAACAGGCCTCGGTCAAAACTGTTAATTCGGTGCAGATTTTAGTCAACTGGAGGGAAGTTTAGGTGAAAAGAAAGAAATTCAATTGTATAGTATAAGTGATTTTATTGCATGATCATTTGTATTTATCGAATGAATTTTTTTTATTTGTTTCAGAAATATCTATTGAAATGCAGAAAATCCTAAATACTATTTAAAGTATGTTATTTAAATAAGGAATTAGTTCATTAAAATTTTGAAGTATACATGGTGTCCTTGCTAAGATGTTACAAACTACGAGAGGAGGTAGGGTACACCTAGAAGACTTGGAATCACATACGAATGCAGGATCCGAAACGACTTCCTGACCAAGTAAGGGCATTGACAGTGTTGCCAGTGGGTTACATTTTTTTTTAATTCTGACTTTTTCATTGGCACCACTTTTTTGAAATGATAAAATTCCCTTTATTTTCAACTTAATTAATATGTCATTAAAGAAGGGAATTTTACCATTTCAAAATAGTGGTGCCAATCAAGAAATCGGAATTAAAAAGAGGTAGACCACTGGCAACTCTACCAGCGCCAAAGATCAGCTTTGTGTGATTCAGCCTTTTCAATGCCAAGTGTTGCCAGTGTCGTACTTTTTTTAAATTCACATTTCTTGATTGGTACTAGTTTTTTGAAATATAAAGATCCGCCTTATTCAGAGACATATTAATTAAGGAGAACGTTTACCATTTCAGAAAAGTGGTGACAATCAAGAAATCTTAATTTTAAAAAAAGTAGCCCACTGGCAACACTCAATGCCCTTACTGGGTGAGGAAAGCGTTTCCGACTCGGCGTTCAATTGTGATTCCGAGTCATCGAAGTGTACCTTACCTCCCCTCAAAGTTTGTAATATCTTAGCAGGGGCACCCTGTATATTGTTTCTTAATGAAACATGATTTACTACAGGGGTGTCAAACTGTGGCCCGCCAAATTCCACTAAAATTTTAAAGAAATTGTCTACAAGTTGAATCGCAGAAATTCGACGATTAGATAAGGCGAAGATAACTATAAAATTTTAGTGGTATCCGGCGGGCCACAGTTTGACACCCCTGATTTACTATCTAAACTGCAAATCAGAACTAACAGTATCTCAGAATAATATGCGCATTGATATTGTATACTATCTTTGTATTTAGTATATCACGGAGACTAGAATCCGACTTCGATTCTGATTAACCCCTTGAAGGGCAAGCAGAAATGTCTCTAAATATTGAATTCTCACCGTAATAATCGAAAAAAAAATAATTTTAAATAAGGAAAAGTAATTTAATGATTTTCCTCAAAAGTTAAAAATATAAAATTTAGTTACAATTTTCTGGTGAGAATCTTGTTTAAATTAGGTGGGATATATTTTATCCCACCACCCCTCAAGGCATTAACATATTTTTTCTTTAATGTGGACCCTTTTCGGATTAGGTGTTAGAACGTCAGTTGATTTAAATAACTGATTCCAAACCCAGCTCGCATGTTTGAAAATAAGACGATTTTAAAAAAAAACACTCGAATACTCATTTAGATGAAAAATATACATATAAAAATAACAATAGCATATATTTTCATTCTTTCATTACATGGAACTAAAATTAGAGGTATAATTGTAGACTATATTTATACAGTACATCAGAGAATTAATTATCGTTCTTTTAAGACTTTGAGTTTAAAATATATCCTCCTGTAAGCAGACAAAAATAAATTTACAGCGATTCGAGCCTTATTCGATTCGGCCTTTACAAGATAGAAAAGCCATTCTTTCATGCACCTTACAAATGCAGTAAGAAAATACAGTGTTAATTTTAATATTATTTAATGTGTACCGGTAAAAACATATAATAGAATTTGTAGGATATAATAATATCATTCTTTTATCCAAAGTTTCTAACAGAAAAAGAGTGTTGATCCAGTCAAATAGCTGTTCTCTTTACGGAACAGCTACTTCTAGAGTACGCAATTAGAGCAAAGACTGCGCTATCTCAAAACCGGGCCAACCGCTTAGGTAAAAATGGCGGCTGTAGTAGGCAGTTTTTTTTCGGCCGATGTACGACCTCTTCACTTAGAATACCAGCAAATCCTGAAAGTTCCCCTTATGTTATTATGAAATTTAAAAAATGGCGAAGAATTTTTTAAGGTGTCTTAGGACTCTTAACACTACAACGCCCGGAAATTTTACTCAAGTTTCAAAAAAATATTTCAATCCAGAATTTTTATTTAAAATTATTTGAATGATTTATTTAACGTAAGTCTGCATAGTTTAAATTTAACTTATTTTATGAAAGAATTTCTGGTTCCAGTGGACATTTAATCATAAGTTCCGAATCGGATGGACTCCTTACAGGCATTCTAGTGTTAAAGCTTCGAAATTTTAAATTTTTTATATGTTAGACAACGTTCTTTTCTAAACATTTTAATATAAATGTTTCCTTGAAATTCTCATTAGAACAGAAGTTATGGCTTTTAGACTTATACTAGCTCAATAGCTAAAGCGGTGTTTCCGAAGCTTTGAAGTCATTTTTCACCAAATGACGCTTTTGGGCATAACGCACACGATATCTCAAAAACTTGTAAATATTTTTTCATAAAAGTTTCAAAACATATGTTTCATGTTAATCTCTATAAACTGAATCTAAAATTTCCTTTTTATTGTTAAAAATATATATTTTTTAGATGATTATGTTGTTGAAATTTTGAAAATTTTGAAATTAGTTAAATATAACTTTGTATTAAAGATATAAAAATGCTTTAAGTACAAATTTATTTAGGTTCAGAGTAATTATTACACTTTGATATTTAAGTAGGCACCAAAATTTTCATTCTAGTTGCAATATTTATTTTTTAATCGTGAGCGTTAGCTGTTATAACAATTTTCTGCTAGTGAAATATCTGGCAGTTTGGAGCACCCCTGCAAATCCCAATTCTGCGCCTTGTACTTATTTAAAGCCATAAAATGAAAGAAAGTACTTATATATTTCATCTTGATAAAAATTGCGTCTTAAAATCGTGTACATATTAAGATATTAAAATTTGAAAATGGTCTCTTTTTTTCGTTTTTCGATTTTAAGAGTCCTGAGATTTCCTCCGGGACGAGCGTCTTTTACATAATTTTTAATCTTTTATCACCGGTTTTCAATACAGAAATTTTTATCTAATTCAATCTGGAAACTTCACTGATTAAATAAGGTAAAATTTACAATAAAATTTTACTGGTGAGAATAATCTCGGATTCTGAGCACCTTGCGTGGAACGTATACGGGCGCTCGTCCCCAAGGGGTTAAGAAAATACCGGTTGCTAGGAACATACAAACACTAAAGAAAAACCTTCTTACGACAGCCACTATATATGTGTCAGTGCGTAGGCCTTGTATTCAGAATGGAGCTATGAAGAAAAATGAGGAAGCGTAGAGTTTTTTTTTTTTTAAGCCCCCGGTAAGGTATGCTATTTATTTCTCCCAGCTTATTTTGTGTCGTCTCCAAAAAAAAAAAAAAAAAAAAAAAATACCGTTACCTTACAGAAGCCAGCCGTAAAACAAAGCATCACGATTATGTACTGTATAGCAATTTTTTAAACTTCTAAGCATCACACATTTTTAATTTTTATACTGTCGTATTGGGAATAAAAAGTACTTTAAAATGGAATTTGTTTGAAAACTGCATCTTGTTTAAATATTAATTTTTTTGTAGTTTCTGGAGCCATTTGCTTAATATTTCCAACGGAAGTACTCCATTTCTGAAGAAAGTAAAGAAAAATAGTTGTAAAATATAAATTATATATTTTTGTTGCCATTTATTCATAGCAACCGAAAGAAAATGTAATTAAAATACGTGCTATTTTGAAAAAAATTGAAACGAATTATTTCTGTTAAAATATAGAGCTATTATAAACAATATTTAATTTTAAGTATTTATATTAATGTTGCAAATAAATGAAAACCTATGCATCATTAGGCAGCCGGTTTTTTTTTTTTTTTTTTTTTTTTTTTGGTGGTGGGGTGGGGGGGGGGGGGTCGAGTTTTGTTAATGACGGCATCTTTTTGATGCATTTGTGTATTATTTCGCGATAGTGACTTCCTATGGTTATTTCACTGTATGTTTAAGAGTAGATCATAAATGTGGAATTCTTATGCGGATGCGAATGACGTCATTTTACATAACACAAAAGCGTGTGCTGTAAGTCTTAAAATTGAAAGATGTTTTGTAATATTTATATATACATATATTTTTTTTTCATCGGGGGCACACTAAATTCTGAAAAGTAGAATTCTTGTTTTCTAGTTTTTTGGTTTTTTTTTTTTTTTTTTTTTTTTTTTTTTAAATCGGATCAGCAATTTCTGATTACCGCAGGGCAAACTTCCCACCAGTAAATTTGGATAGAAAATTGCTTCTTATTAATGTGCCTTATTCGTGGAAATATTTTCTCACATATACCCTAAAAATTTCCATTTAATTTTACTGGTGTCAGTTTGGCCAGTTATTATAATCTTTTTCTCTGACACTAACAGCATGTTCTCTGAGTTGTCACAATATGGCGCTAACCCTACCTATCCCCATAATAAACTCTAGCCATTAAAAATGATTACCTCTTTCTATTATTATTTATGACTGAAATTTGGCATTCATAAGGCGTTTAACCCTTTTAAGGGTGGTGGTTAGACGGTCTAGTCACCTAATTTTAATTTCAAAAATGACAAATGACACCAACAATATTTTAATAAAATTTTGCTTTTGTAATGAAAGTGCTAAATGGCGGGTTTTTATTTTTTAAGAAATTGGCTTAAATATTCTGTTGCCAGTCAATTATTTCTTCATTTTACGAGCAGAAATCTCCTTCCCCTGAAAGGGTTAACACCCTTAATTCTCGCTCCCGTGATATTCACGGTCTGTGTCTTTTATTCGGATTGTTTCATTCCCACCAGTTTTAGTTATGTTTCTTTTTTCAAAAAAGTGCTGTCAATAAGCAATTTGAATTCTTAAGCCGTAATTTAATGTGCCCGTTAAGAGGTTAACCCCTTAATTCTCGCTCCCGTGATATTCCCACCTGTTTTACAAAATAGTGTAATTGGCTTTATTATAGCATCATTTTACTTGTCATTACATATTCTGAATATTTCTTTTTCAAAAAGTGATGCGAATGAGCAATTTAATTTTTTTCACCGTAATTTAATGCGACTGTTAAGGGGTTAAACCGACCAGTGCAATATATTAAATCCATACTTCATAGATTTGTATGTAAGAAATAAATAATTAAAAAAAATGAGTATCCACTTTAATATTGTTTCACTCATACCGGTAAAATAATATAATTGAATTTTTATGACATAAGCAGGGCTCGCACCGTTTCTAAAATTTTCGCACTTTGCTACCAGTATTTTAAATAAGAATTTTTCGTGGTAGATTCTTTTAACATCTACAAAATAAACAACAAAGATTATCATTTTAATTTAGTGGTAGCAAGGTGCGAAAATTTTAGGAACGCTGCGAGCCCTGCATAATGGAAATAACATTTTTCTGCCAATTTTTCTCTAATGAGTGTGTGCTCAAGACAAGTAGCAGGTTCATTTCCAAGGAGCTGCCGCAAAGTGATATAAGTAAGGGTCTTGTCTTGAATGGGAGAGGTCACATCAATCAAGATCGCACGCCACGTAGCGGACGGTGTTAAACTACATGAAGCTGCTTATCTGTTTCCTTACTTCACACCACTAAAATTGTAAAGTTTTTTTCACCTTGATTAATAGCTGAAATGTTTCTGAAAAGACGAAGGAAACTTCCTGGTGTCACGTGCATCTGGACGCTCCTCTCGCTACGTTATTATTTTGCAATAAATGTGGTAAACAAAATAGTTCCTTGAGTGACTAAAGATTTAGAAAATATGCGCAGATGGTAGATATCCTGTGATATATGAAGTCAAACCAAAAGCCTGCGTATGTGGATTATCACCCCGTCCACAAGATGGCGCAACTGTGTAATTTACTCCCGATTCCAGAATTAAGTTTGTATGCTTACTTATATCGCTTTGTGCTGCTTTTAAATTATGCGTTGTTAGTTGTGACCTTTTTGGCCACTGCTCCCTGAATACTTTGAGCTGATACGAAAATGGCGGCTGCCAAAGACAGATTTTTTAGCGTGTGTGCACGTTCCCTTGAAATTTAGTACCAATATTTTTTAAGAGTTTTTCTGCTTTGTTTTTCTGAAGTTAAATTAGTCAAAAAAAAGTCTGCTATGAAAAACTGGTGTCTAAATTTAGAGGACCGTATGTACGTTAAAAAAAAAAAAATGGACATTTTACATTAAATTGAAAAGCAATTCTGCATTTTAATATTCGTAATTGATTTTATTATTACATTAAGAACTGGTGAGAAAGTTTTGACATTAAAATCTCTTAAATTAAAAAAAAAATCATAAATAAATAACACAATGCACAAGATACATTGCTGGATTATCATCTTTATAAGTTTTAAAAAGCCGATTTTTATCGTAATCACCATGGACATAATCACCATGGCAACCTAGAATTACTTCCTATCATGAGATATAACAGAATTTATTACGTATGATAGGATTTAATAGAATGAAGAAAACATTTATTAATATCTTTTTAAGTTTTGATTTCCTTTTCATAAGATTTGAAGTGATTCGACAAAATTCTGCTATGATTCTACATATTAAATTTGAAACCATTCAGTTATGTAGTTTTTGCGCTCAGATGGACAGGCGGATGGACAGACTAGACGACGATTATAGGTGCTACGCATTTATATAATTACGAACGCACCCAAAAACAGGAAAAAAAAACATTGACAGGCATATTTCAGAAATAAGAATTTACTCTTAGGTTCCTAACTTTTCTTAAGATCCTCAAAAGTAAATTTAAAAACTAACCCTTTCTGAGGCAATGTGCATAAATTCGGTAAATGTTGAAATAATTGATTGACACCAGTATTTACAAAAAAATTATTTGTAAACAAATAAAAATATATATTCGCGTATTTAATAAAAGTGAAATTTTCATTAAAAAATTCGTACGCCAACGTGGAGAATTAGGGATAAATATTATGTGATATCATAGCGGCATCACTGCAGTTCAAGGGGTTAAATGGAAGTAAAGTATTTCTTATGAGGAAAAAATCTCTCTAATTCTGGTGCATATTCAGGATCAATATTAGTATTATAAAAAAGGTTTTGTATACCTCAGTTTTTGCTTTAAATATTTTTTCATAATTACTGAAAAGAAAACTCCAGTCTTTGTGCTATATTTGTACAATGATAATTTAAAAGAATAAAGATTGTGGCCTTTATAGATTTCTAACAATGGTTGGATAAACAGGGTGTATCTGAAAAAGTGGGCAAAACTTTACGATGTGATAGAACGCAGCTATACGAGCAAATTTCGCCATAGAATGTATGGTTGGAACGCTAGTGGTGAGAAGTTAACCCGTACCGGCGCGGAGTAATTCTGTTTAAAAACTGATGAAATATTGTACTGACACCGCAATTTATAAACGAATTTATTAGAAAATATGAACTTGCTTATTTTGATGTACATTATAATAGGAAAATTTTAGTTAAATATTCTTGGTGCAGTTTGTCAGTTTTGGAATTAAAATTATGTGTCCTTTTTTAATGACACCGCGCCTAAAAGGGTTAAAAAATACTTTTCCACTGTACCAGGGCGATGGATTGGTCTAGGTGGTCCATATCGTGGCCACCAAGGTCGCTGGATCTCTCGCGTTTGGACTTTCTCATGTGGGGCCATATGAAAGCCTAATCGCGAGTGCCCCATTCAAAGAGATATGGATCTAGTCACCAGGATTGCGTTATTGCCGGCGATATTAGGGATATGCCTGGTGATTTCGCAAATGTGCGTCATTGCCTATCCCGCAGGTGTGAAGCGTGCATAACAGCTGACGGAAGATCTTTTAAGCAATTTCTTTGAACATGTATATTAATTATATTCATGTAAAAAAAAAAAAAAAAATGTTTTGTGAAGTTTCTGCTCTCATTCGTGTGTTAATTCATTAACTGAGACAGTGGTAAACTACCTTTTAACTTCACAGCGCTTGCGTTCCGAATATACATTCTATGACGAGATTTGCTTGTATAGACGCATTCTATCATACCGTAAAGTTTTGATCCCTTCTTCAGATGCACTCTGTGTATGGCAAATTTGTTATTTTAAACAGGTATCCGGGGACATTAAACGGATATCGATCCGCTACAATACGTACCTATGGGTGAGTATTTAGTATTAATATCTATTTCAAAGCAAGAAGAGATTTTTTAAATGGGAAATTTATTCTTGAAAAATGTAAAAAAAATTATTAAGAATTTTTTCTGCGTATATTCAATGTCTGCTAGGGCGGACTTAAGCTTAAATGGCACAAAATATCTCGAACTCGGGAAGGCTCATATTTTAAAACTTTGGGTTCAGGCTTACAAAAAATAGGCTGAACTCATTAACTTCCTCATTTTCCTCAGTTAACTGCAGTTTTTAAGCTGATTTTAAATTTTTAAATGTCTGTGTCATAAAGTATTTAGCCCAGGATATACGGCGAGAGGTATTCAGGTAAGTCAGTGAGCGTTTCCATACCATAATTAGGGGGGGGGGGGGGTGAATTTCTTCCAATGACAATTTCGAGTTGTTGACTGGAGCATGCATAAAAGAGAGATATTGTATCATTCAAATGATACCAGTGATTTTCTCGAGATTAGGTAAATCTCGCAAGATAAAAGGATGCGCAAAAGCGTAGATAACAACCTTCCTGTTATTTAAATGAAAACAAATGAGTTTTGTAAAGAAAAGATGATTTATTAATTGCCACATAAAAATAAACATGATTTCATTATATGAGATTCTGGAATAATTATAGTTATTTAAATTGAACTGAAAAAGGAAATCTACCTGTATTCGGAGAAAATATTTGATATAGAAATGATTTCGAGTTATATTTTTATAATCCAGACATTTGAGCGATGAAAAATTATCCATTTTTCCTAGTGATGCCAGAACGCTAGTCTATACTAAACTCTGTAATGGTACACCGTCCACTGAATAGTAGTCCTGAGCGCTGATAGAAAAATGGTGGCTGTCGTAGGCGTATTTTTTTTTTGGCATTTGTACTGTATCTTGAATGATTACCATTAATGTTGTAAAGTTTTCAGCTCCATTTTTCTAAGATTAAATCATGGAACTATTAATAAAGAGGAAACGACATATAAAAATAGTGAAGCTTCAACTGTAACCACTTTCACAGAGATTGATTACAGCTGGGTTAATTTTCCACCAGTAAATTTAAATAGACATTTTCTCCTTATTTAACCCTTTCCGGCGGACACACATTCTATTCGCAAAATGAGAAAATATTGGCTGACACCGGAAATTGCAAACGATTTCTTTTAGAAAATAAAAACTCCTTAAAATAAGCTTTCATTGTAAAATCAAAATTTTGTTAAATATTCTTGGTGCCATTTGCAAGGTTGGAATTAAAATTAGGTGTGTTCAGACTGGACACGCTGCGCCGGAAAGGGTTTAAGCGCCTCATTAATGAAAAATTTCAATCATAAATAATGGCAGAAACAGATATTCATTTTTACTGGTGAACATTTATTTTGGTGGTAGTCAGGCCCTGCGTTTCTGCAATGTTATGGCAACCTATACAACCTCCTGTCAGTGACAGTAAAAATAATAATAATAGCCGGCTAAAGTGACACCAGAGGAATGAAATAGAAATGGTTAGAACATTTGTGATAAAATATTTCCGCGAATAAGGCGATTAACTGAGACGAAATTTTCTATTGAAATTTACTGGTGGGAAGTTTGCCGGTGATACTCAGAAACTGTTGATCCGATTAAAAAAAAAAAAAAAAAAACAGACGCCATCTTGTGATAACCTCCTCAGTTACTTCACTCGCAACTGATAGACAATACTGTATGTCTATAGACTGTATGTCTCCTCCTCTTTATTTATAGCTCCATTGATTAAATAAGTCAAACAAATGTTTTTGAAAATACTCATGTTAAAATTCAGGGGACCATTACACACGCTTAAAAATATCCACCTACGAAGGCCACCATTTTGTGTCAGCGCTCACGTCTACTATTCAGGATGTGGTGAGCGGTATGTCGGCACTCTGCAGTGCGAAAAAATGCTCATTTCTAAAAGAGATAAATCGGGGGGGGGGGGGTGTTGGATATCGGAACGGAAAAAAAAAATTGTGTCACCAGAGTCAGAGTCCATCCGAGATGGATTCACAATATGCACAGAAGAAAACTAGATTTCCGATTAGTACTCTCATTTCAAACTCTCTTCTTACACGTACTCACTATTACCATAGCTGCCAACTTTTACGCTTTTGTGTTACCACTACAATTTAATAGGGATTTTCGTCTTTCTTAATCGCGAGATTGCGTTGCGCTGTATGCCTTTATTTGAAAAACTCTAGACATGTTTTAAACTAACTTAAAATTTTCCAAATTATTCTGGAACGTTCTACTAAAAAGTCTGTAAACTTCCTGTGAAATGAATACATACATTGGTGGCGAATGCACGTGCAAGCGAGTTAATTGTTACCAGTACGTAAGAGTAGTAGGAATACTTCAGAAAAAAAATTATAACTTCGTGTTATAAAAACTTGTGAAAAGGGAAAACGATCCCGGAATAAAAGCGGAATGTTACCATTTTTTTACGGTGCACTGACTTAATTGGAAAATGCCATTTTTTAAATTAAAAATTTCAAAGATGAGTATTTTTCTGTTTTGATCATTTCAAATACATGTTTACGTACGCGGTAAAAGAAAACACTATTGGAGGATAATCTTGAAATTCTTAATTTATAGACTGAACACAGCTTATTTAACCCTTTCAGGGGCAAGGTACTTCTATTCGCAAAATGCTAAAATGGGGGAATGACACCAGAATTTATAAACAAATTTATTTCAAAATAATCAGATTTTGTTCAAATACTTGATAAAAGGAAAATTTTCATTCAAATTTTCTGGTGCCAATGTTTTAAGACTTTAACCCTCCGTCTACCAGACGGGTCCATTGGACCCGACAGGTACATACAAAATATTCATTCAAACCAGAAATTTCTTTAAAATAAACTAAGTATATAAACCAGACAAAAATAAGGTAAATAAATAAGTTAAATAGTTTTAAATAAAAATTCTGGTGTAGAACGTTTTATTAAAACTTGAATAAAATTCCCGGTAGATCTAGGGTTATGCTTATGCCCTCTTGCAGGTAGACCAAAAAAAAAAAAATAATAATAATAATAATAACAGCGATTCGAGCCTTATTCAATTCGACCTTTACAAGATAGAAAAGCCATACTTTCATGCACCTTACAAATTCAGTAAGAAAATACACCGCTAAAGAAATATAATAGAATTTGTGTAATATAATAAAATCAATATATATTTGCATGTGTCCAGTAAGACGCTTTTGTTCGAGTCAAGTAGCCTGTTCTCTTTAGGGGACTGCTACTTTTAAAATATCTAATTAACCCTCCGTCTACCAGACGGGTCCATTGGACCCGACAGGTACATACAAAATATTCATTCAAACCAGAAATTTCTTTAAAATAAACTAAGTATATAAACCAGACAAAAATAAGGTAAATAAATAAGTTAAATAGTTTTAAATAAAAATTCTGGTGTAGAACGTTTTATTAAAACTTGAATAAAATTCCCGGTAGATCTAGGGTTAATGCAACTCCAACGCGCTGAAATAAAAATGGCGGCTGTCGTAGACGGATATTTTCGGCCGATGTACAGCCCCTTCAGTTTGGATATATGAGTAAATTCTGAAATATTTCCTCGCGTTATTATGAAATTTAAATACAGGCGAAGGATTCCTTAAATGGTCTCAGGACATTTAACCCCTTCAAGACAAGCGTCTTTTACAAAATTTTTAATCTTTAATCACCATTTTTTTAAAAACAGAAATTTTTGCCTAGTTGAATACGGAAAATGCTCGGAATAAATAAGGCAAAATTTAGAATTAAAATTTACTGGTGAGAATAATCTCCGATTCTGGGTAACACGAATACGGGTCGCTCGTCCCCAAAGTGTTAAAGCTTCAAAATTTTCGAAAATCTAATTTTTTGAGATGTTATACTATGTTCTTTTCTGAACATTTTAATATGATTGTTTGCTTGAAATTCTCATTAGATCAGAAGTTATGGCTTTTTGAATTATACTAGCTCAATAGCTAAAGCGGCGTTTCCGAAACTTTGAAGTTATTTTTCTCCAAATGACTTTTTGGGGCATAACGCGAACAATATTTCAAAAACTTCTAAATATTTTTTTCATAAAATTTCCTAAACATATGTTTCATATTAATCTGTATAAACTGAACCTAAAATTTCCTTTTTATTGTTAAAATATATATTATACATATATATTTAATTTGATTATGTTTTTGAAATTTTGAAAAATTTGAATTTAGTTGAATACAACTTTGTGTTAAAAATATAAAAATGCCTTAAATACAAATTCATTTAGGTTCAGGGTAATTATTACAATCTGATGTATAAGTAGAGGAAAATATAATTTTAATATGCGGTCTGCGAATATACAAAAATATTTCAAAAGTGTTATTTCTTTGTATCTGTTAGTCCACACAAAGGATATGGATAGCGTAAAGATGGAAATTAAATTTTGTAGCTATAAGTAATTTTTTTTGCATGATCATTTGTATTTATTGAATGCATTTTGTTTTTATGTATCAGAAATATCTATTGAAATGCAGAAAATATTAATTGTAATGTATGCTATTAAATAAAGAGTTTGCTTTATCAAATATTAATTTCTACATTTTTCTAAGTGAAACATGCTTATTGATCTGAACTTTTGATAAATTTTTGATCTAATCAGAAGGAACAATATCTCACAATGGTATGTAGAATTATTTAGTACACTTCCAATGCATTTAGCATTGGGTCGATCGGAAAGTCGTGTCGTGTTGGGAAAATCAATTCGTACCGAATAATTCTATCATTTAATTATTAGACTTTGATTGCGATATCTAATGTCTAATAATTACCGGGGAGAATTTTCCGGTACGATTTGATTTTCTCAATACGACACGACTTTCCAATCGACACAATATATTTCTAATCGAGACTGCAATGCGACATTGATTCTGATTAACTTATTTTCCCCTTCAATTTGGATCCATTTTGTGTTAGGTTTTAGATCACCATTAATAACAACTCTTTTATTCGAGTTAAGTAGCGTTTTTTTAGGTGACTTCTGTTATTAAAATATGCAATTAACGGTAAAGACACCGATCTCCGTTTGCTTCTCCTAGGCGCTGATATAAAAATAGCATTGTCTTATGCGGATTCTCTCCAGCCAATGTACTTCCTCTTCATTTTGAATGCCACCAAATTCTAAAAGTTTTCCTCACGTTATTAATAAAAATATATTAAAGGCGAAGTAATCTTAAAGAAAATACTGGTTTCCAAATACAGGGAACATACAAACACTAAAAAAAAAAAAAAAAAGCCTACGAGAGCCACCATTTTTGCGTAAGTGCGTAGGCCTTGTATTCAGACAACCCACAAAGCATTTTTAGTTTGCAGAAAATTTTCAGGAGTATTGCTTTGAAAACCTGCAAAGTTGCAGCGAGTGAAACAGAAAGTTCATAACACGACTGCAGCAAGATAACGCAAACGCCGAAGTCACCTCACTTTGAACTTGCAGCTAACTTGTCGTGCAATTTAAATTCATGCTGTTTCACATTTATTGTAAATTAACAGCAAACAAGTAATAAAACGTACTGAAAACTTATTGCAAAGTAGTACTCTTTCCATAACAAATTAACTGTTTACAACTGCTGTACAATAAGTTTAACCCTTTCGAAGGGGTCCATAGACCTGACCAGGTCTACTGATGCATCGTTTTTACCACCATAAATAAGTTAGGGTGACATTTGTGCGTTTTCAATTGGATTTTTTTTTTTTTGGTATTTGAGAAGTATAGCGTTTAAAAATAGCGGTGCCAACCGAATAAAATTTCTGTAATTTCTGCGTATCTGCTGATTATCTATTCTCTCAATAGAGGGATTTTTTGCTTTCGCCACTTTCGTGAATTAAAGATAGTGTTGCCCAGTTTCACAAAAAACTACTCATACTAGTGGGTGGTGGTATACCTTGCAGGAGATTTGCTGCGAATTTCTGAATTCAAATTTGTCACGGCAAGATAGTATCAGAAGAAATCAAACTTGCTTCTAATGTTCATACTATCTGGAAATTTCTGCAAGATTCCGGGCCTGAAACTTTTATTTGAAACTACGGATTAAAAATATCTTATTGAAATTACATCTATAAACAAATAAAATTACAATTAATAATAAACTAGCACTAACTGGGCATTTAAAAAGACACAATTCGAAGAATAAATCCCGATAATATATTTACTCTGTGCCATTAAAAAAGCACAAGAGTTTGTTTTATTTCCTATTAATGGCGGTGAATTCTTCGGAGCCAACATTACGCATTTTTTCATATAAATGCTTGAAACGCCTTAACCAAGCAGAATTTCTGTCATAAATAAGGCAATCACTTTTCTTGGTGTTTACTGGTTGAAATTTGTCCCAGCAGTAATCGAGCTTTTGTTCCGGATATCCTATACTCAATCAAAAATTGTGTTAATGTCTTTCTTGTTTTCTTGCGGAGGGGAATCTATTTGCATAGGCGAGCAATCGCTTTAGCTCTGTCTTTGATCATTTATTAATGAAAAGGAACATAGATAATTCGTGAACAAAGATAGACATTAAGATATTCTATCTAAATTTGAGCTCGAGAATGATATTTCAATTAGTACGACTTTCTTTAATTAATAAACTTAGCCCACATGACAGAAAGGTGAAATATTGATATGTTATCAGGAATGAGTTACAATACGAATAACTGAAATTTTTAAACAATGAAGAACATATCTATTGATGTTTTTATTTTTATTATGTTTCCCAAAGGACTCTAATATAGTAAGAAATATATTTTTCCCCTGGCGATAGAGTGTCTGGACGTAGTTGAAAAAAAAATAGGTAAGGACATTTTTATGATTCAGATTTACAGCCATGACTAAAGGTCTTTTGGTCGAAAACAGAGACAATTTTTTGAAAGGATGAACTCCACTCTAAATTAGAGGGCGTGGAGTACAGGGCTGCCACAGGCGACTATTTTTTTTCTATTTGCACCACTATTTAAAAAGAAATAACTTTTGTCGTATATTTCTCCAGCAAATGTTATTATAGTGTATGTCAAAGGGTATTGTTTCGAGAAAGCGGTGCGTCGTAGAATTTAAATGTAGTCGTCTGTGGCAGCCCTGAAAGTAGTACCCAGATTCGTCAGTGTCATTTACAAGAAGTTTTAAAATGAAATTAAAGGGTTCCAGAACACAAAAATCTTGAAACTTTCTAAAAATATTTTATTGCCTTAAAAAAATTTCTGGGGTTTTTTTTCTGCTTAAATTGACGTTTAAATCATGTTTCTATCTTAATTGAATAATGATTTTTTTTTTTTTTGCTTTGTTTTGTTTTGTTTTCAAAATCTATACTTGGGGAACGAGCAAATTGATAGTACAGCATATACTATGAACATTATACATCCACGAGAAGAAGTGCGCAGCCTATTTTAAATAAAATATCTCTCGTTATCTGATTTTGTTTTTTTATTTTTTTATTTTTGAGTGCAAAAGAGATCGACTGATTAAATGGAACTGATTTAAGTTAAAATAAGCCACCGTTATGATATATTTATATTCATTTTATGCAAAGATGTATCTATTCGCCTTGGCGAAATATTCGCGATAGTAAACTGGTGTCACACAGAGAGCTGCAAACCTTCCTACGACGACGTCCCCATCATTTGCGCTAAGTTCGAGATAATTACTTGAAGATTGTGGTTTTAACCCCTTAATTCTCGCTCCCGTCATATTCTCGGGCTGTGTCTTTTACTCAAATTGTTTGATTCCCACCAGTTTTATAAAATAGTGAAATTGGCTATATTTAAGTATCGTTTTTCCTGTCATTAAAGAAGGTGAATATTTCTTTTTCATAAAAGTGGTGCCAATAAGCAATTTGAATCTTTCAACCGTAATTTAATTCGAGCGTTAAGGGGTTAAATCTGCAACGTATGTTTTTTTTTTTTTTTTTTTTTTTTGTTTTTTAACTAACCCTTTATCTACTGACAGTACTTATAAGTACCATTAATATAACGTGTTATAAAAAGCATTTAATACATCGATTAGCTGTAATACAGTTTAAATGAGTTATAGATGCATTACTTTATCTTGTTCCAAAAGCATTCTTGGTTACACAAAACAAAAATATTTTTAAAAGGATGATTTCTTTTGCCTTTGCATCTTTTCAGTTTTTTTTGGCGTTGAAGAGGAGAGGGAGGGATTTTTCAATTCGGAATTATTTCTATATTTCTATTGTAAGAACATTATATTTGTACATTTCCCAATTCTACAAAATAACAGGAAAAATATTTAAAATAAAAGATTTGAGTGAGATAATAAATATTGTACAAATTCCCTATAAATTCAAATTTAATTAATCCTTCTAAATCCTTCAATCCTTCTAAAAATTATTAAATGATTACATAAATCTTTTAATGTAGCTTAAACAATTCTCGAAAAATACTTCAAAGATAAAATTTTCATGAATTCATAATTCAGTACATAAAGGGTTAAAATAGAAAAATAATCTTTGTGGATTTGATCTTTTCGAGAAATTTAACCTGAAATGGTCACCAATCGTGACAAAAAAAGGAAAATAAAATATGTTGAAAGGTGGTTATTTATAGTGCTGCGGTTGTGAACTAAAAAAAAAACAAAGTAATTCTCAACAACATGAATCTTTCTACGACAACACAGAGTCATTTTAACAGAAACATGGGTACGCAGTGTTGCCAATGGGCTACTTTTTTTTAAATTCAGATTTCTTGATTGGCACAACTTTTCTGAAATGGTAAAATTGCCCTTGCCTTCGTCTTAATTAATATATGTCATTAAGTAAGATAAATTTTACTATTTCAAAAAGTGGTGCCAACTAAGAAATCTGAATTTAAAAAAGGTAGCCCAGTGGCAACACTGTGGATATCTGCAAGGGGAGTGGGGGGACTCTAAACCTTTGAAAAAAAGTAAGAATTTTTAAAAAGCAGTAAGAAAATACAAATGTTCAAAAGGTTATTTACGGATTGAATTGAATTTTGCATAATTGCAATTTCGTTGCATATTAATTTTATTTTAAAGTACTCTAAAGTTTCTCAGACTTTCATTAAAAGCGTAAAAAGTAGCTTTATTTTGGCGTGAAAAAACTCTTCACTCTCTAACATTACTTACGTTACTATAACCAGCGTAAAACCCTTATGACGGACGGGTGAGAACTCTCGTCCCCCCAAATGTTGTGCTCATAGAAATCACAAAATTAATACTTTTGGAAATATACTAAATTTCTCACTTTAATTAAAATCAGTAGTATAAAGTATGTTACATTACAATTTTTATTTCAGTATAATATTTAATCTAATTATTTATTTTAAAGATATTTTAAATATATATTTTTCCATTATTTAACTCATATAATTTAAATACATTTAACATTTATTTCAGTATCATTTTAAACAAAATTTCTTTTAAAATTATTTCACTTAGTTATTATACAACCTGTTACATTCTTTCTGTTTAATTATTTATCCTGTAATTTATTTCACAGTTGTATTAATTTTTTTCATTATATTTCATGGAATTTAATAGTTTTGTTTTGCTTTTGTTAATTTTCTCCGTTTTAATTTTCTTGTAAATCTGGTTGCACAGTTGATCGGGATATTTGTGAAATAGATCTTATTTGCAATGCATGCTTTTCTCAATTAGAAATTAATAGTGTTTTTCTTATATTTGTGGGATATTGGCCATATGCAAGGTTCTACAATATAAGTGTTATTCATATTCTTGATACTCGTTTTTCTTTGTATTCTTTTTGTAAATTTTTACTCTGGATAATATTGCTCCTCCACATTTTCAAACTAATGTTTCCACTTTTGTTCTAAAAGTTTTGCAGATTATAATATTACATCTATACAGGTTTTTGAATATTTTGAGTTTTCTTTGTGGGTTCTGCATGCCGATTAACTTTACTATAATATTTTTATAATGATTAATGTATTATATTTTTACATGCCATCTTCGTTTAGAATTGTGGTTAACATCATTATATGAACTTGTAAGATAAAATTTGGTTCAAAGGTATTTTATACAGATATATATGTATATTGAATTACAGTGTTTTTGAATATAATAAACGATACAGTGCATTGCAAATTAAATCAGACTCTGGGGATGATTTTTTTTTTTTTTTTTTTTTTTTTTTTTTTTTTTTTTTTTAAACGGGAGGGAGAAGAAGAAAGCAATAGTGAAAGATAATGAATAATTATGACAATATAGCATAAGTTTTAACATGAAAGTGTGTCTGAATTCATACTATAATAATATATACATTACATTCTAAGACAATTAACCCTTTCCGGCACACTGTGCCCGGGTCGGTATACCTAATTTTAATTCTAAACTTACGAACGGCACCAAGAATATTTTAGAAAAATTTTGCTTTTAGAATGAACATTAAAAGTAACATGTTTTTAATTTCTAAAAAAGTCGTTTTAAAATTCCGGTGTCAGTCAATCATTTCATCTTTTTGCAACAAAAATTACCTGTGCCGGAAAGGGTTAAAGCACTCTTACTGTAGAGCTTGCTCACTGCACATTTGAAAAACAGATCAATGTACGCACCGTATCGGGGCCGTCGCGAAACAACTTTCTTCTCTACGGGCCTGCTTCAAGAATAAGATGAGTCACGCAAGAGATCTGAGTTAGCAAACGAACCAAGTCGAATAGTTGTATGTATGCATCAGAAACAGTGCTATAAATTTCCGTTTTGTAATATTTTGTTATGGCTGTTTGAATTAAACATCGAAGGGTCACTAAACAGGTACTTTCTTTCTTTTTTCTTTTTTTGCTTCTTTTTGCCCTTTGATTTAAAATATATTCAAAAACATTTGATTCGCGATTTTTATCTATGATTTTAACTTGAAATATACATTTATGACAAAGTTCCCTTTAAAAATTTCTTACATTAAAATGCATTAATTTAAAATTATAAATATCAGGATTGATATTACATAAACTCATAAATAAAAATGTTATATTTTTTTTATTAATTAAAACAAAAATTCTATTTATCAATAAAAAATTTAATTTTCATAATGTATGCATAACTTAAAATACACATTCCGTTGGTAGGTGTTACAACTAAAATAGCATTTTTCAATAACAGTAAGCACATACAGTAATTTAAAAATATATAGTATTTAATATTGCATAAAAAAATAATCTCACTTAAACAGACAAGTATTAAGGAAGTTGAAATATCTGGAAACTTACCAACGACTGTTACATGTTTGTTAATATATGTGATTTTATTTTATTAGAAGTGAGTTTTCTTTTGTCATTCTTGACTTTTGCATAGTTATTTATTTTATTATTATATTTGCAATTCCTGACAAACACATAACTTAAGGGGACAGTTCACCTGAAAATTAACCCAAAAAATCGATTTTTTATATTTAACAACAATATTAAATGGAAGCTTATTTAATTATGAATATTGTGACACCTCATTTTTACCCATACGGCGATTATAACGCTAGATATTGTAAATTTCATTAATACACCCAGCGCAATTACCCAGAAACAAGCAACCTTTTTTTTTTTTTTTTTTTTTTTTTTTTTTTTTTTTTTTTTTTTGGCTATGTTCCTATTTCCTTCACTTTCATGTTTTAAAAATGCTAAGGCCTTGTTTTCGTATTTCAGATATAGATTTAAACTTTTTTGTATATGTTCTTTATTATATATGTGAAAAATATGAGCATGGAATTGTCCTTCATGGTTTTATTTTATTCATTTTTTTAATAAAAGTATATGAAGATGTATTAGATTTCACTCTTTTACGCTATGTATATCAGTGAAAAAATTATATTAAATGTAACATTTGATTTATCTAAAACTCCATGCTCAGTCTTGCGTAATACACATTTGAAAATCTTTTTAAAAAAATGGACAAAAATATTAATATTTATAAAAGTAGAATTTAAAAAAATTCAAACTGTAACTATTTTAAATTTTTAACTAAATATGCAGTTAAAAAACATTTTTTAAAATGTACTTTTAGTTGAACATTGAAATGCAGTGACTTATTACACCATTTGAATCATTTATTTAAATTTAAAAAAATGTTGAAAAGGTAAACTGCTTCCTTAAATATATAGCAACGTTGGCTTCCACACTTGCATTTACTTATGAAATCCAGACCTAAATTTTCAGTCTTTTGAATAGTGAGTTGTACAATAAGATTTTGGGCTCTTCGAATTTTAGGAAAGTACTTTCGTAAATATACTATTATAAAAGTGTTTTTAAAAACTAATTATAATTAGTTTTTAAAAATTTGAAAACCATTTACAATTAGAAATAATAACATTTCCTGGAATCATTTTATTTTACCACTATCTGCCTACATCATGTACTTATACACTTTATTCGGGCAATCTCATTCTAAAATTAAAATTTTAATTGATAAATAGAATTTTTGTTTTAATTGTTTAAAAAATTAATATCTTTATTTTTGATTTTATATAATATCAATCCTGAAATTTATACTTTTAAATTAAGACGTATTTATTTTTAAAGGAAAATTTAATTATTATCTGCTAAAATTGTGTTATTTTAATACATGATATCTCCTGTCATAAATGTATGTTTCAAGTTAAACTCTCCAAAAAATACCATGAATCCCAGTTCTTTAACTATTTTTGTATTTTTATCTTTTCATGATAAAGTTGATAATTTTAATGTATGATTTTTTCTACCATAAATGTATATTTCAAGTTAAAATCTCCGATAAAAACGGCGAATCAAATGTATTTGAATATATTTTAAATCAAAGGAGAAAAAAAAAAGCACCTGTTTAATGACCCTTCTCTGTTTAATTATTGAATGTATAAATCAAATAGATTTAAAACAAGCCACAAATTGCTCAATAAAATATTCTAAAACGGAAATTTCTAGCACTTTTTTTGATTCAAATATACAACTATCCGACCTATTTCGTTTGCTACTCAGATCTCTTGCGCCGCCATCTTGCTGTACATTTTCGTCTTGAAGCAGGCCCGTAAGAGAAGGAAGTTGTTTCGCGACGGCCCCGACCGTATGCACCGGTTAGGAGAACGAAAGTGTGTGGGGGCGGTGGGAGAGAGCGAAGGGGAGAAGACACTGTCCTCCAATACATTTTGAAATATAATTACCTAAATTTTCGTTTCTCTGACGATTTTCAAAATGAACAGCAGAATGTATTTTTATCAGTCGACTTTAATCATAAACGCTTAGAAATTAGGAAGTAATAATTTTTGGATGATGTGTGTGTGTGCGCTGGAGGGAGGGGGGGTGTCTCTTGAATTCCATACAGACATAATCAAATGACATAATCAAAATAATAATCTTAGCTGTGCGTTTGATTGATACTTGCATTTTCAAGTCAAAGTAGCAGGCTCATTCAATGGGGATGCTGCTTTTAAAATATGTAACTGTAGGTGTAAGCGTTTTGGAACACTTCGGTGCGTTGTTCCGTCTGTTGAACAGTGTGGTACTTTCTTTTTTTTTATTCAGATGTTTGTTATTGGCATCACTTTTTTGAAATGGTAAAGTTGCGCTTGTTTTCGCTATAAGTAATACGTTATTAAATAAGGCCAATTTTGCCTTTTCATAAAAGTGGTGTCAATGAAGAAATCTGAATTAAAAAAAAAGTAGTCCACTGACAACACTGAGAGTGGTCTTTACTAGACTTTCCAATATCTCAATTATAACTCGAATAAATCTTTAGATCTAATTTGTTCTCCGAATGATGGCCATTTGTTTTCAAATTAAATTTACATAACTAAACCCAGAACAAACATTTAACCCTTTCAGTGGTAAGGTAATTGTATTTGTAAACTGTTGAAATGATTGAATTACACCAGTATTTACAAGAAAATTTATTCGTAAAGAAGTAAAGGTATATTTTCGCTTATTTAATAAAAGTGAAGTTTTCATTCAAAAAATATGGGGAAAATGTGGCAATTAGGGATTAAAATTATGTGATGAAGTGATGGCATCACCGCCCCTCAAGGAGTTAAGATAATTTTTTTAAATTCATATACAGCAATCAAATAAGATATTTTCTTTACAAAACTCCTAGTTTAAGTCATTAAGGAAAACGAAATGTAGTCAGTTTTGCTTTGCAGTATTTTATTCCATTGTGAATGTAGAACGTCAGCAACATGGTTAAATCTTTCATGCTGGGAGGACGCAATATTTTTCACATACTCTTTTTCCACAAGATCATCTTCAAATACGTAATTCTTATTATTTAATCAATTATTTTAACAGATCGTCATCTGCCAGATATATCTCATATTATATTTAAGGTAAGAAAGATTATGTTAATTAAGTTGTAAATTGAATATATTTATGAATACATTGGAAACTTTCCTAAAAGAGATAGGCGTTGTGTACTTTTTCGTGGAAGAAGTATCGTTTAGATCCCGAAATTAACCAAATTACATTTATAAAATTCACACATCTAATGAACATTAAGTATTCGAATTAAACCAGAAACAAAAGCTAATATTAAATTAAATTAACAGACTCATGGTTTATGAAAGACATAAACCAAAGATTAACAATTAACAGTATTTTTATTTACACAAAAATATTTACAAGTTAAGAATATTGCGTCATACGACACACATGATTTAGATAATAAAACAAAACCCATCATATTAATTTTCATTTAATTTAAAATTATTCATTATTTAAATGCTTAAATCCTTGCGTACCAATTGATACAATATATTCCCTCATCATCAAATTTCACAATAAAAATAGGGAACAAATATAATAATAACTCATACCTCTTCCCATCAATATCGCTGAAATCACTCTAGAACAGTCACAGATGAACACATCAGGATGTACGACACACTAAAATCCTTTGGGCAATAGCAAGTATCTAAGATCGACGTTTATTTAAGTACCCTAGAACGTGTAAATGGAATCCGGTGAAAACCAGATTAAGATAAATATATGGAAGCATAATATGAGCTGCCTGTAAGCAGCGCTCCAATTCATACTTCAGTTCTTAAGGACTTAGAGAAGCATAAGCATTTTTATGCTACGAGGAGAACTGTACTTCAGGAAAATCGAGTCTATCTGTTCATGACGAAAACTTAAGAAGTGGTCATTACGAAAACTTAAGGAGAACTCATCATCACGAGAGCTTAAGAAGAAGTGATGCTATATCTTTTTCTCTCTTACGTAAGAGATACAGTTGTCACAATGGGGGGCCGGACCTGAAGCTCCTCGTTCAATCCGTGGACAGCATGCATCCCCATGTACAGCCTGATTCGTACTTGGACCATATGGGATGGGACGGATGGAGTGGTGTCAACAGAATAAAATTTGTGTTAGAGTCGCCCGACTCGAAAGGGTAATCCTTTCAGGGGCAATGGTAGGTTTATGAAACCACTTAATTTTAATTCCCAAAAGCCACAATGATACCTGAATTTTGGTAAAGTATTTTCCTTTAAAACGTGCCTGAAATATAGCCTCTTTTTCAAACATAAATAAATTTGTTGATAAAATCTGGTGCCATTCATTTATTTCAACGCTTTAGCATTGAAGATACTTTGCCCCTGAAAGGGTTAAGATCTAAACTGCCAAACAATATGACCCAATAATCAGTGTTGCCAGATTTGGAACATTTTTAATTGAGATTATTTTAATGTCACTACTTTAAAAAAAACAGTATAAATCACTTTATTTTTCAGAATTTTTAATCTATTTTTAAATAGGCCGAATATTTCTATTTAAAAAAAGCGGTCTCAATCTGGCAACACTGCCAATAATACGGAATTTATTTGCCATTCTTTTAATGGAATTAGTACCAACAGTACTGTAATCTATCATTGGGTGGAATTGACTAATATTGTTTACTTGGATTCGATACCATTTCGGGTTAAATTTCGGTGAGTGAGTTGAGTACAGTAATTTAAGGCCTGTTAACAGGGGGAACTTTCTAGTACAAAGGAACTGATAATTAAGCCTTATCATTGATAGAAATTCAGAACAAAAGAAACTTGAAGAAAGCAGAAAAGTCCTATTAAAATATATTGCGGAAATTTGCTACGCGATACTCAGGCTCTGGGGTTATTTGATTCCGAACCCAACTGGCAAGATTGAAAGAAGACCATTTTAAAAAGGAAGACTAGAATTTCGTATAGATGAAAAACCCTTCGGATGTTATAAGATTAGTATAGCTATTCATTGTTTCTCAAAACATGAAAATCATGCAAACTATAGGCTATTTTTCCTTTAATGCAATACAATATAGCATTAATTGTTTTTTTTTAAGAGTTTTAGGTAAAAATATGTCTTATTTGTCAAAAATAATTTTGTCAGAAATAGTGTCTCCTTTAAAACAACCTGTGCAATATATTAAATCCAGACTTTCATACTATCCAGCTTTATGCGTAAGAAATAAATAAAAATGAAATATTAACTTTAATATTATTTCACTTATCCCGGTAAAAATATATAATTGAATTTATACGAAACAAGCGGGTAAGTGTAATCAGAGATCGCACAGAGGGTTTCGTTTAATATTCCTTTCAAAACACTTTATCCTTTTGAAATATCGGTTAGTTCCACATTTCACAACCAGGGGGCGCACTTGATTCTAAACAAACCTGTATCCGAACGAAAATCCGTTTTACATACTATCCATAGACATATTAATCGAGGGGATTGGACCCATAGCACCCGAGATAAGTAGGCCCACCTGGCGGAAAAATCGGAACTAAAATATATAAGGCTATGGTGCATAATATGAAAGAATGGTCAAAGGGGTGTCGGCAAAAGTTGGAAAATTTCTCCCCGGGTTAAAAGGGCGCAGGTTAGAAAAATTGCTTAAAATACACAAGTTAAAGCCCAGAGGGGTAAATAATAAAAGACTTTTTGAAAATTTTATGATTTGCCGTGTGGTCTGAGGCATTCAGCTATACATATGCAAAATTTTATGCCACCAACTTAATTAGGAAAGAATTATCTCTTAGAAAGAATTGCTGCAAATACGTATGTGGTAGCTCAAAGGGTTAAACGTAAGACTTTTTCAAGATTTTATGATTTGTCGCCTGGCCTCAGGTGTTCTGCAATAAGTATGCAAAATTCCAAATCTCCAATTTAATTAGGGGCTCAGTTAGAAAGAATGGCTTAAAATACACAAGCTGGAGTTGAAAGGGTTAAACATAAAACTTTTTCAAAATTTATTATTTGACGTGAGATCAGAGGTGTTG
Source organism: Maratus speciosus (assembly GCA_963932465.1). Lineage (NCBI taxonomy): Eukaryota > Metazoa > Arthropoda > Arachnida > Araneae > Salticidae > Maratus > Maratus speciosus. The sequence continues at coordinate 168,405,073 of OZ010794.1, forward strand.
AGCTATAAGTATGCAAAATTCCACGCCTCCAACCTAAATAGGGGCTCACTTAGAAAGAATTGTTTAAAATGCACATGTGGGAGCACAAAGGGTTAAATGTACGACATTTTCAAAATTTTATGATTTGTCGTTTGATGTGAGGTGTTCAGCTATAAGTATGCAAAATTTCACGCCTCCAACCTAATTAGGGGCTCACTTAGAAAGAATTGTTTAAAATACACGTGGGACCCCAAAGGGTTAAAAGTACGACATTTTCAAAATTTTATGATTCGTCGTTGGATGTGAGGTGTTCAGCTATAAGTACGCAAAATATCACGCCTCCAACCTAATTAGGGGCTCACTTAGAAAGAACTGTTTAAAATACACGTGGGACCCAAAAGGGTTAAACGTACGACATTTTCAAAATTTTATGATTTGTCGTTGGATGTGAGGTTGTTAGCTATAAGTATGCAAAATTTCACGCCTCCAAACTAAATTGGAGCTCACTTAGAAAGAATTGTTTAAAATACACATGCGGGAGCCCAAAGGGTTAAATGTACGACTTTTTCAAAATTTTATGATTTGTCGTATGATGTGAGGTGTTCAGCTATAAGTACCCAAAATTTCATATCTCCAACATGTATAGTTTCTGAGAACGGGCTCTGTGACGGACAGACGGACAGACAGACAGAGGAGCGAGACGAATAGGGTTTCGTCAGATGAACGAAACCCTAATAAAAAGAATAAAATGCCTTAGATCAATATCTTGAAATAAGTAAGTACTCAAGTCAAGCAGCATTCTCCTTCAGTTGCGCTGCTGCTTCTATAAATGTGGAATGATAATCCAGGCAATAGAGACCGCTCTCTACCTCGCAAAATTCATGGTAGTTCTGGAAAAATGCTCCCTATATGTTTTTTGGGTCGCTGAATCCGAATTTTTAACTTCCCACCAAAATTTCCTACGGCAACCACACCCCAAAAAAAAGCTTTTTATTTAAAAAAAAATTAATTTTTTTATTGTTTTGGGGGAAAAGTATCTAGAAGTAGACAAAATTTGCAACAAATAAGATACATGACATTATGACGCAGGATGAATGGGGAGTGATCTGCCTTGGAACATGCTCAGCGGTGCTACGTGGACTAAGTTGCGCAATTCCCCTTAACCACTCACATCGTTTACATTCGCTCTCCCGTCTCCACTCCGAGGTTTCCCTGTAAGGTTTACTTTAAGTTTTTTGGGTCGCTGAATCCGAATTTTCAACTTCCCTCCAAAATAGTTGTTTTTAAATTAAATTTTTTATTGTTTTAGAGGAAAAGTATGTAGAAATTCAGAAAGTTGACAAAATTTGCAACAAACAGGATATATGACATTTTGACGTAGGATGAACGGGGAGGGGAGGGCTGCCTCTGAACATGCACTGCGGCGCTACGTGCACTAAGTTATGCAAGTCCAGGCAATAGGGGATTTTACCTGGCAAATTTAATGCTACTTCTGGATTTCGACTCACTTTATGTTATTTGGGTCGCTGAATCCGAATTTGTAAATTTCCACCCAAATTTTACCCGGCAAACTCCCCCAAAAATTGATTTTTTGAAAAAATTTGGTTTTTAAGAACAGCGCGCGGGGAATGTTCCGAGGCAGCACCCCCTCTCCCCAATTATCCTACGTGATAATGTCATATATCCAATTTGTTGCAAATTTTGTCTATTTTCTGAATTTCTACATACTTTTCCCCTAAAACGATAAAAAATTCATTTAATAACAACTATATTGGGGGTTGCGGGGGGGGAATTTTTGGGGAAGTTAAAATTCGGATTCAGCCACACAAAAAACTTAAAGTAAACCTTATAAGGAAAGTTCGGAGGGGAGACGGGAGGGCGAATGTAAACGATGTGAGTAGTTAAGTGGAATTGCGCAACTTAGTCCACGCTGCACCGCGGCGCATGTTCCGAGGCAGATCCCCCTCCCCATTCATCCCACGTCATAATGTCATGCATCTTATTTGTTTCAAATTTTGTCTACTCTCTGAATTTCTAGATACTTTTTTCCCTAAAACAATAAAAAAAAAATGATTTTTTTAATAAAAACCTTTTTTTTTGGGGGGGGGGGGGTCATTTTAGCAAAATTTGGGGATGGGGTGCCGGGGGAAATTTTCGTGGGAAGTTACAAACTCGGATTCAGCAACCCAAAAAACATAACGTAAGCCGATTTCTAGAACTACCATTAATTTTGCCTGGTAAAATCCCCTATTGCCTAGACTATGATAGGGGAGAGAATTTTGGCGGCCAGCGCTTCTTTATTGGTTCCTGTCGAATAGTGGCTTTATTATTAGTTATTTGAATATAATGATTATATTCCAACGCTTAGGCTTTTTTTATACAACAAAAATTTTATAGAAAATTATCCCTTATTTAATAGGCAGATTACGGCAAATAGATAAAGTAAAGTTTAATATTAATATTTTGTAGAAAAAAAAGAGTAAGAGTTCGCAGCTATGGATATAGATGGTTAACTCTAACCAGCCTTTAAATTAGATTTCATATTTTCCGCTAATGACGACATTTTGTCCTTTTTTTCAAATTAAATTTACATAATTAAACCCTGAAAAACATTTTTTTTATTTATTTTATTTTTCATTTGCGGCAATTGGTAAAAATGTTTTATCTCAAAACTCCTGGTTTTAGTTATTTAAAAAAGAAAAGTAGGCAGATTTTTTTTTATAGTTTTTTATTCCATTGTGAATAGTATTACGTCAGCAACATGCTTAAATGTTACATGCCGGGAGGCCGCAACAGTTTTCACGTAACCTTTTCCTACAAGATAATCTTAAAAAATGTAACTCATATTACTTAATGAATTATTTAGACAGATCGTCAGCTGTCAAATATATTTCATAGTATATTTAAGGTAAAAAAAAAATTATGTTAATTAAGTTTAAAAATGAATATATCTATACGCACATTAGAAGCTTTCCGAAAAGCAATATGTTTCTTGAGAAATAAACTTAATTTTTAAAAGCTAATTTGTTTCTCACTTTGAAAAAACAAGATAAACCTTCAAATAGCGTCAAATAGCTGTTTAAATTTTTGAATTTCTTCGCTGAATTTAATCGTAATGAGAATACAATTATACCGTAGAGTGTGATAAAGTATAAGAATAAATTTAGAATAATGATAGTAAGATGAATCCATTATATTTCCTTAATAAGATAAGAAAAAGAGAGTATATTATTAAAAACTATGTTTAGAGATATATTTCCTACAGCAGTAAAGATAACTATGATCAAGGTTATTATATTGATAAATGAATCAAAATATACATATAAAACTTTACAGAAAGGAATATGCTTCTTGAGAAATAAACATAAAATAAATAAAAAGAAAAGTGTCCAGTTAAACTGATGGCATTGAGCTTACAGGCTATTCACAATAATTGTATATAATACTCTTATTTCAAAAAATAAAGCCCCTCAAAAAATAAATGAAGGGGGTTAAGCCCCCTTTTCCCCCTTTATCCTTAACCAATGAACCTCCAAATCTAATCAGGGAAGCTACTTAACATAATAAACCGGTATACCAGATTTGAAGCAAATCAGATAATTCTGCATGAAAAGACCTTATCGCTAAATTGAGGGGAGTCTAATCACCCTTTCCTTAAAATACTTAAATAATGAACCTCCAAATCTAATCAGGAATGCTCCTTATCAGAATGAACATAGAAAAATAATTAAAGTAAATTGGATAATTCTGCATGAAAATCCATTTATTTAATTTAAGAGGAGGGGACGTGACCCCCATTTCCCCTTTATACTTAACCAATAAACCTATAAATTTAATCAAGGCAACTCCTTAACACAATAAACAGGTATCCCAAATTTGGAGCAAACCGAATAACTCTGCATGAAAAAACCATTTATCTAAATTAAGGGGAAGGGGTCCAGCCCCCCTTTTCACCCTTTATACTTAACTAATGAACCTCCAAATCTAATCAAGGCAGTTTCTTAACATAATAAACCGGTATACCAAATTTGGAGCAAATCGAATAATTCTGCATGAAAAGCCAATTTATCTAATTTAGGGGAGGGCTTGCCCTTCTTTCCCCCTTTATACTTGACTAAGGAACCTCCAAATTTAATCAGGGATGCTCTTTAACATAATAAATTGGTGTATTAAATTTGGAGCAAATCGAATAATTCTGCATGAAAAACCCATTTCTATAAATTAGAGGGGGTACTAGCCCACATCCCCCCCCTTTATATTTAACCAGTGAACCCCGAAAAATAATCACGGAAGCGCCTTATCAGAATGAACATAGAAAAAAAATTTAAACAAATCGGATGTTTCTATGAAGAGTTACCGCGTTACGTACATACATACGTACATACGTACATACAAAACCAGCGGGCACATTAACTCTCAGGCTTTTATAACCTGTGAGCTAAAAAGCCAATTTGTTTCTAACGTTAAAACAACAAGATAAGCATTTAAAAAAAACCCAAATTGCTATTTGCTATTGAATTTAAGAAATTCTTCTATAATTTGATCGTAATAATAGTGCAATTTTACCATAGAGTGTAATAAAGTATAAGGATAAATTTAGAATAACGACATTAAAATGAAACCATTAAATTTTACAAATAATGTGAAAGATATAAGTATGTTCTTTCATTTCATGTATTTAAAAAATAGCAAGATGCAGAATTAGGATTTATAAGGGGCTCCAAAGTGTCAGATATTTGACGAGCAGAAAATTGGTATAACAGTTCACGCGAAGAATTACAAAATACATTTTGCAACTAGAAAGAAAACAAAGCGTTATAAGTAAGCGAACAAACTTAATGCTGGAATCAGGCGTAAATCAACACAGCTGCGCCACCTTGTGGACGGAGTGATAATTCACATACGCGGGCTTTTAGTGTGGCGCGTATTTTCTAAACCTTCAGTCGCTCATGAAAATGAATTTTGTTTGCCACGTTTATTACAAAATAAGGGCGTAGCGAGTGGGGTATCCAGACGCACTTGACACCACGAAGTTTTCTTCGCCCTATCAGAAAAACTTCAGTTATTAATCAAGTGGAAAAAAACTTTATAATTTTAGTGGTGTGAGTAAGAAAACAGTTAGGTATCTACCTGTAGTTCACACTCCATCCGCTACGTGGCGCATGACCTTGATTGATGTGACCTCGCTTTTAATCTTGCGGATACTTCTCCCATTTAAGATAGGACGCTTACTTATATCTCTTTGAATGAAAACATCGTTGCCTACTTATGCTTCAGATCGTAATAATTACCCTGACACTAAATAAATTTGTATTTAAAGCCTTTTTTATGTTTTTAATACACAGCTGCGTTTCACGAATTGAAAATTTTGAACATTTCAACAGTATAATCACCTAAAAAATATTTTTTTGAACAATAAAAAATAAATGTAAGTTCAGTTTATACAGACTAACGTGAAACATATGTTTTGAAAATTTCAAGAAAAAACATTCCGAATTTTTTTAGATATTCTGCGCGTTATGCCCAATAACGTCATTTTGAGAAAAATTACTTCTAAATTTCGGAAACTCCGCTTTAGCTATTGAACGTGTATAATTCCATAACATCTGGTCTAATGGGAAATTTAAGGAAACAATTATATCAGAATGTTCAGACAAGATAGAAGTTTAACATCTAAAATAAGTAAAATTTCGAAAGTTTCAAAGCTTGAAGAGTTAGAGAGCGAAGGCTTAAGAAAGTTTTTGACTGCGCGGCACTCGGGCAAAACAGTTAAGGTGTTCATGGAACAATCTATATCAGTTTCAGGGCAAAGTACTTCTACTCGTAAAATTCTAAAATGATTGACACATTTGATTGACAATAATTTGGTTTCGCAATTTACAAACAAATTCACTTGAAAGTCAAGCAAAAGCTTTTCTTCACATACTTAAGAAAAAAATTTTATTCCAAAAACCTAGTGCCAAAGTGGCATTTAGTGATTCAAATTAAGATGTCAAAAATGAGCCACCGCGCTTGAAAGGGTTAGGATCTAAACTGCAAATCCAGCGATCAAATAGGGATACAACAGTTAGGCGATTGTCACCAGTAAATTTTAATAGTTTTCTTCTCCCTAAATAATCACATAATGTATGCCCTTAAAAAAGACGAAGAATACTATTCAAATTTGGTACTATAAATAAATACTGTACTATAAATTAGTACTATAAATCAGTACTATAAATAAATACTGTACTATAAATTAGTACTATAAATAAATACTGTACTATAAATTAGTACTATAAATCAGTACTATAAATTAGTACTGTAAATAAAAACTATAAAATGTCAAATTATTCTGTTGTGCGTCACTATTCCATCATTGCTGCAAATCAGAACGAACAGTCTCTCACAATAATATGTGCATTGATTTAGAATACATTAATTGTATTTGGTATATCGCAGAGACTAAAATCCGACATAGATTCTCATTAACTTCTTTTTAACACTTTCCATTAAAGTTGAAAAGGTTTTATGCATTCAGTTTGTCTGTCCCTCTTTCTGTCTGTCCATGCTTTAACTTCTGTAAATATAATCGGATATTCATGCAATTGATAAACATTATTTAGGGTCACCAAGGCATGTTTGGTATTGCATATGAAGTATGTCGGTATTGCATATGTTCATTTACAGGGGCGCGCAAAAGAATTTCGTTGCATTATAAACAGAGGGGAAAATTCGTTTGCAATTTTATTTTATCTCTTTAAGACTGGACCGGCACGATCGTGCGGGTTAGGCATTAACTAAAATTCTACCTTCCTGGATTATCTACTACATAAATGCTGGAATAGAGTGATTGTGCTCGTTAACAGAAACTATATTATATGAATTTTGTCAACAGATAGTGAATTATCAGTTACAAATTTCAGTTATATCATTGTTTTGAAAACAACTCAAAAAGCATTCAGGTCTTAAAGAGTTAATGACACTACGCTATTTCAAATGAAATTGATATAAATCACTGAGTTTCACTACAGGATGATTACTATACAATATGGAAATACAATATATAGAGGGCTGACCAAATAATTCGGATAATTTCCGGATTGTAGATGGGAGCAGCTGAAATTGGGTTTTCAAATATTTTATTCATTTCCATTAGACATAATATTTTAAATTATTAAAAGAGGCTGTTTAATTACATTGTTCTACATGTGTTGGAAAGTGTTTCATAATTTATGCTTGGCACATGATTTCTTCTTTCTTGTTTTCTTTTTAAATTTTCTTTCAATTTCCTGTTAGGTTTTAGAAAACCAGTTTTTTTCGGATAATTGAGGCATTAACATGCAAAGGCTATAAAGTATCAAAATATAAGTATAGTTTTTCGTTTTATTTTTTTTTCGATTGATAAAATTGTAAATACGAAGGCCAATACCATGGAAAAGAGAGTAAGTAAACATCCCATTTATTTTTTTTCATATTCCCGTATTTTTCTTATTCGCAATATGTTTCAGGTAATAGCTCCAATGCCTTCGGCATGGAAAAAGTAGCCTCTCCTGTAAAGTTTCATTTTTGGCACTTTCTCCCCTTTCCATATTAACGCCTAAACTGATTCCGAGGTCATCACTCATGTTTCAAAATAAGACGATTAAAAAAACGGACAATAGATTACACATTTAGATGAAAACACTACATATAAAAATAACAGTAGTATATTCATTCTTTCATTTCACGAAACTATAATTAGAAGTATAGTTATAGTGTATTTTTATATAATTATAATACAACAGAGCATTAATTATCTGTCTTCTAAGATTTTTAGATTAAAATATGTCCTGCTTCACGCCGACAAAAATAACTTTATAGCGATTCCTGTCTGGTTTAATTCGAACAGTACAAGATATGGGTTGGGTTGATTTTTGACGACCAATTATCTACACGAGGGATATAGGCCCGGGGGGAGTGCCCTCCATGGGGGTCTTTCTAAGAGAGCCTAATCCGTATTAACGCATGGAAGATCCACGGCTCGAAGAAAACCACGAAAACTCCGAACGATTAGGCCGACGGACGCGATTGGGATAGTACAAGATATGAAAACCGTACCTTTATAATCGTCATAAATACTGTAAGAAGATACAGTAATAATTTTAACATTATTCATTCCGTACCAGTAAAAGTGTATAATGGAATTTATATGATAAAATAAATAAAATTTAGTGCATGACATTCTAATATGTAATTATCTATGTTCCAGACAAGCTGCATTTTCTCTTTGCGGGACTGCGGCTGTTAAAAGGTACAATTAAAGGTAAAGATCAGACAAGCTGAGAAGCATTTTGCGACTGTAATTTTTATGTAAATCCAGGAGTTCGGAAATATCTTATGAAATTTATATCTACAGGGTGTTTCATAAAAGATGGGCAAAACTTTTAGAGGTGGTAATACACATCAAAACAAACAATTTTCATCAAAGAATGTATGGTCGGGATTAAGTGCTAGAGGGAGCCAAAGGAGATATTCACTGTTTTCAGTGGGCTGCATTTTTACAATTCCGATTTATTGATTGGCACCACTTTTTTGAAATTGTAAAATTCGCTTTATTTAATGACATGCTAATTAAGGGTAAAACAAGGGGGATTTTACCATTTCAAAAAAGTGGTGCCAATCAATAAATCTGAATTTTACAATTTAAAAAAAGTTGTGCTTATCAAGAAATCTGAATTTAAAATTAGTAACCCACTGGGAACACTTGATATGTGGTTACGCAAGGCAAAAAAAGGCAAAGAACGAATACATTACAAAAGTAAGGTAGGAAAACCCTCTTCCTACAATCGTTGAGTCTCTGAGCCATTTCCATTTGCTGTTTAGTAGATAAAATGCATATCAGCCTTTCCCTAGTAGTGAAAATCAGCATATTTCGTTACGTTCCTACTGCGAGTGACAGTTGCACACTCGGATCGGCATTTTTTATCTATTAATCGACACGAAATTTTCCACACGTGTTATTCTTCTTCCCCATATCGCATTTTCACGCTATTAGTGCCATTCTTCTCCCGAGAACTCACAATAGGAATGGATCTTTAACGCTTGCATGGACCAAGTCAGTGTTGCGAGTGGGCTGCTTTTTTTAAATTCAAATTTTTTGATTGGCACAAGATTTAAAAAATTGCCTTGTTTTCACCTTATTCAATCCGTCATTAAATAAGACGAATTTCGCTATTTCAAAAATTCTGGTGGAAATCAATAAATCTGAATTTTAAAAAAGCATCCCTCTGGAAACACTGGACTAAGTTTTCAAATGCGGCAGTACCTTTGCGTTTTATTTCCGACCATGCACCTTTTGTTCAAATATCTTTGTTTGTATGTGTACTATCATCTCTTAAAGTTTTACCCATCTTTTACGAAACACCTTGTATAAAAAACATAAGATAACAAATAATAACAAGCTAGCACTAATCGGGCAATTAAAAGACATAAACCGAAGAATGAATCTCAATTATATAGCCGTGGAAAAAAATTATAAGGACATGTTGAAAAATGAGTAATGCGTATTAAAGAATTCATCAACTGAAAAGAAAATCAAGATTATTTTCTACTCGTAATTAGGAATCATGAGGAACCCATTAATACGACATTAAATTACAATAAAATTTATAAATCACATATTAATAGAAATCTATGACATGAAACATGGAAAAATTATAAAGACATAATGAAACATATTTGAAAATAAATTAATATTCTACAAAGTCACTTTTTTAATGAGCCATCGTAATCGTGCAGTCTTCGACTGAGAATGTCCAGTTGTTTATGTTTAGAAATGTTTTTCAACGCTAATTCGATGGAAGATGTCGAATTGCCTGTATTTGCATATTATGAGCCATGCTTATATACTTATCTAGCTAAAATGCCCCACAGATTCACTGTGGGGTTTAAATCAGGTCTTCTTGGCGGATAATCCAAAAGTTGGGCAGAATTTGCCTTGAACCACGAACGTGATGCACGAGACATATGGCAACTTGCATTGTCTTCTTGAAACAAATAATCACCACCTGTGGTTAGGGGTGCTTCAGGCAACAATTTTTCAGATAGCAAATCCATATATGATTTTGAATTCATGCGACCGCGCATGGTACTATTGGTGTTGTTCCATTGGCTGCAAAACCTGCCCACACCATCACAGAAACTCCTCTAAATTTGCGTTTGGAAAAACAGGTTTATCTTTTTACAAGTCATATCAATAATGGCGAAATCATATATATCAGGAGTACAAGATGAGCACTTAGTTCTTTTTGTATTATTTTCTGTATATGCAAAAATATATAAATACATGTGTTCTCCAATGCTGCCTTTGTATATAAAATATGTCTATTGTAGGTAAAATGACATGCCGATATTTGTAAAATGGAATCTATCCAGTGGTGGGATTCAAATAATTTAACAACCGGTTCGCTGCCTGAATGATTTTTGATGTACAAAATTGAAAGAAAAATTAAGCATCACTCATAGATTATGAAACACTTTCCAATATTATAAGAACATTGTTAAAAAAACTTTGATCCTTTGGTACAGTGGAAAAAATTCTGAAACAAGTTACCCTATAAAAGGACGTTACTAAATATTCGGCAATCATGAAACCCTGATCATAATGCAAAAAATGCATCGAAACATAAACAATATAACATAAAAATAGCAGAAATGTAAAGTTAAGAATTAACCCATGTTCATGACCTAAAGTTGTATATAATATATTTAGAAAAATATTATCCATGCTATAGCTAGTGAGACAAATATTTGCACGATCAAAACACCTCGAGTTATGACATTTAGAAATTTTAGGAATTTTTACCATTTTTTAATACAAAAAAAAAAAAAAAAAAAAAAAAACTGGCCAGACAAAGCTGGAAGTTTGTAAAATACAAAGTATCATGTTTCGGCAAGTTTAGACCATACAATGTCTTTTCATTTGTTAGAACTGGAAAAATATTTTTCTAAATATAAATTATAAGACTAGAGGAACTTATCAAAATTTTGGATTTGTTACATTTACGAAAATAACTACATTCATTTAAAGAACTTCAAAGATACGAAGAACAATATAAAAAAAATGTGCAATTGGAAGTATATATCTAAAGCTGACGATTTAAGTATTAGCTATAGATCAGCGATAACAGGGAGCATTCCGTGCCAAAGAAAAGTACCGTTTATTCGAATAATAGCGTTGCCTGGACCCGTGATGAATGACCTTTAAATTAAGCTTAAATTTGTATCATTTTATATCTTTAAATCTATTTTATCTGAATTTATATTTTTTAAGGAAAAAATATTGAATTGAAAGTATATGCTATTTGGTACTTTACTTTCTGCGCAATTTGATTTATGGAGTCTATGCGTACCAAAAGCGAGCGAAACCGCGAAGAAACACCCAGGTTTTCATTGATTTCGTCGAAATTTCCCACATTTTATTTTGTAAAAAATATTTCTACCCGTTCGAACGTTTCAGAATTTTTGTAGGTGATGTAAATCTGGTCTATTTATTGAGATGCTCTAAAAAGAATACGGTCGTTTAGTTATTTTTAGAGTAGAAAAAAACGTCGTCTTCGTGAGGCGCGAAGTAACCTGCGTTTACCGGTGTATTTGAAACGGTTAAAATTCATATTTGTTTTAAATTAATTGCACCACCGATTAGAGGAGGATTTCACTTTAAGAAAATATTTTTGGTTTGTCGGTACCTCCAAAATTGCGCCCTGGAGGGGCGTTGCAATAAGGGAGAAAAAGTTTTTCGGAAAAACGACCCTTTTTGAAAATTGTTTTTCAAGCAGTTATCGCGATATTTTTTTTTAATTGATTGCGGTATTTGAGACGTAGATCTTTCAGTATGTGTCTTTCATTTTTAACTTTACTAAGCAGTTTAGCCGATGTAAGTTAATAAATAATGACAAAATACTCCCGAAATTTCTTCTTTTCAACTGATGCGTAAATAAGGCTTCTGTGCGTACGCCAGAGTTTTTTCTTTCTCGCAAGGACCAAGTTGAGTTTTTAATGAGAGTGAGTTGCGATTTTTAATTAATAACTCAACTAATTATTGGAATTTTAAAATTCTGTGTCTCAGGTGCATCGGGAGACATTTTGAGCTAGCCTCACAAAAGTTTTCAGTCTCGTACGTGCCGTAGATTTTGCTAGCCATCACACACAGACACACAGACAGAGTCAAAATTTCTTTTATTAGTATATATAAGTAGTTAGTGTAATTTTTAATAACTTTACCATATAACTGGGATTAGCCTAGGACTGTCAATTTAGTTACCAAAATTCTTCAAAATTTCGTTTTTTTAAGTTGAATTTTCTCTTACAGGACTGATGAAGAAAAAATATATTATTGTTCCAGATGAAATATTATTTTATTAAATGAAATTAATCAGGACTTATCACAAAGTTATGCCTGTAAAACAACGTTGTGCAGATAAACATTTAAATAAAGCAAATTAATGTAAATGCGATTTTCGCATTTCAACTATCATTTTAACAACCGGTTCGTCGAACTCAACACAAATTAACAACCGGTTCTATCGAACCGGTGCGAACCGGCTGAATCCCACCACTGAATCTATCCCCAGAGCACAAGCATCTTTCATGAGCATGTTTTCTGTGCTTCAGTTGTGACAGAAAGTCCACTGAAAAATAAGGAAAGCAGCGACAGCCACACAAGTTCCACAGATAACCACCTATATTAACCTAATCCGTCAATTTTCACAGTATGAATGTCACTTCTTCCAATTCCATACCAAAAATACATATTTTCGATACTCCGAGGACGTGCGTATCTTTTCAACAGGTAGCATTTTCACGTTCATCATCTTCATTTATCAGACCACTTGATGTATCTCTGCTTCCTATGCACCTCAGTTTAGATCATCCTCTAAAAAGAGGAAGCGTGAAGATGCAAAAGTTCTGTCTAGCAGTCCTAATACTGCTGTAGCGATGGCAAAAGCTGCTGAGAAACATAAATCACCATCTAGACGTGCAGGCTAAGAAGTAAGTTCACTTTTGTGTTACACCCAATGATGACGACAAAGAGATAAATATTTCTGCCGATGATAATTATAGAAGAGCCTGTCTTTAGTGATATGATTAATTCATAAACTTTATAATATACTTATAACTACTTAAAACGTGACTCAAACATATAAAAATATTATTTAATGCAACCCTGAGATCTTTCGAGCACACACGCGTTCATTTACAAAGAGAAAAAGATGACTGATTGAATAGAAATACATTTTAAAAACAAAAACAAAAATAGTGCTCATGCGCAAGCAGAGTTCATTCCATTTCTCTGCAGAGGGATGAAAAAATCAGTTCATATTATCAGGAGGTCTTGCAGTATTTAGGATATTGTACCAAATTGTGGGAACACGCGTGTGTTTGAAAGATCTCAGGATTGCATTAAATAATATTTTTATATGTTTGAGTCACCTTTTAAGTAGTTATAAGTATATTATAAAGTTTATTAAAATTTCCTTCACGACACTAGTGTTTAGTACAGTGTTTTGACACTAATGATTTATTCAGTCAATCAAAACCGCAGGACAAGCGGATAAAATGTGTTAATTGATCAAAATGGGAACATTCTGAATTTGCCGGTGCTTCTTAGAGTGCAGAAGAATTTATTTGAGATCAAAATATAAGTAAATTTAATTAAAACAAGTAAAATTAATAGCAACTTACAGGTCTGCCATTTTAGGACAGCATTGTAGAAAGCATGACATAGTGCAACATTTTATATATAACGTTACTATCACGCTGTGACTTTATTTTTTTACTTTTTAAAAGTCACCGTTGCATTTCGTGTACTTCGCAAAGTTAGTTTCTAAAAAATAAAGGTATCTAGAAAACATTTTTATGAATAGAAGCATTTTATTTCGGGTATGTCATTTTAAGGACAGTTTCCCCTACAAAGAAAAACCTCAACAGTATGTTTTTTCTACTATTACAGACGATGTAATACAATTAAATATTATGTACTATAATAGATTCTCTTAACCGTTTTCGGCACAGTGTGCCGGTGTGAGGATACCTAATTTTAATTCCAAACTTACAAACGGTACCAAGAATATTTTAATAAAATTTTGCATTAACAATGAAATTAAAAAAATAAGTTTTTAATTTCAAAAAAGTCGTACCTAAATTCCGGTGTCACATCGATTTTTTCAATCTTTTTACAACAAAATTTGTCTGCGCCGGAAAGGGTTAAATGTAGTTTACTGTTTTGAAATTAACATTGCCAATCAAAGCGATATAAGTAAGCGTCCTATCTTAAATGGGAGAAATAACCGCAAGATTAAAAGCGAGGTCACACCAATCAAGGTCATGCGCCTCGTAGCGGAAGGAGTGTGAACTACAGGTAGATACCTAACTATTTCTTTACTCACACCACTAAAATTGTAAAGTTTTTTTCATGTTGATTAATAACTGAAGTGTCTTTGATAAGGCAAAGAAAATTACGCGGTACCAATTGCATCTGGATGCTCCTCTTGCTACGCCATTATATTTCAATAAATGTAGCAAACAAAATTCCTTTCCATGAGTGACTAACGATTTAGAAAATACGCGCCACGCTAAAAGCCCGCGTATGAGAATTATCACTCCGTCCACAAGGTGACGCAACTGTGTTAATTTACGCATGATTCCAGCATTAAGTTTGTTCGCTTACTTATAACGCTTTGTTCCCAATAAGCAACTAGTGGTCTGGACAGGCCCTGATACCGCCGAGCCAAAATTACGCAATTTGTATAAAAATGCATGCAATATTTAAACGCCTTATTAATGCTGAATTTCTGTCATAATGATTCAATGATTTCAATTGGTTTTTACTGGTTGAAATTTGCCCCATCAGTAATCAACCATTTGGCCCGGATATCCGTTACTCTTCCAAAGAAAATTGAATTAACCCCTTAGCTGTTTTACCCTTGAGCTGCTAGGTCAAAAAGGGTTTGCTATTTTCGATACTAACGGTTTTTGGATGCCACTTAATTTTAACTGCAATCTTTGGTTTGTTAAATGGCAG
The DNA here is from genome assembly GCA_963932465.1 of Maratus speciosus. NCBI lineage: Eukaryota > Metazoa > Arthropoda > Arachnida > Araneae > Salticidae > Maratus > Maratus speciosus. The sequence goes on from OZ010794.1 coordinate 168,420,095, forward strand.
ACCTTTTTCGATTGCACAATGGCAAATATTTTAGTAAAAAAAGTGGTTAAAGGGTGATTGTTTTTTTTAAATTATTGTGTCAAAAAGGAAACAGTTAAAGGGTTAATGTGTTTTTCTTTTGTTTTTGGAAGCTATTTGCAAGAGACGAGCAATTGCTTTAGCTCTGCATTCGGACATTTGTAAATGAAACGGAACAGTGATAATTGGTGAACAAATGTAGACTATAAAATATTCTATATAAATCCGAGCTCGAGAATGATATTTCAACTAAGTACGACTTTCTTTAATTTATAATATAGCACACATGATAAAGCGAAGGGATTTTGATGTGTTTTCAAGAATGAGTTACAATATGAATAAATAAAAATTTTAAATAATGAAATATATATATATATTGATTTTTTTATTCTTATCATGTTCAGCCATAGGATTCTAATATACTAAGAATTACTAATATACTAAGATTTTTTTTTAAGACGACAGAGTGTCTGCATGTAATTAAAACATATAATAGGTAAGGACATTTGTATGACCAAGATTTACAGCCAGGGCAACGAGTCATTTGGGGAAAACAATGACGAGTGTTTGAGAGGATGAACGTCACCCTGATTAAGCGAACTTGGAGGTGAACCCTTAGTCGTCCTCGCGCATTTACTAGCAGTTATAAACTGAAATTAAGAGATTTAGCTTATAGCATAACCTGTCTTTAATATTAAGACTTTAGAACAGCACCAGATACTTCTTCGATGTAGACGAGGTGTAGAGTTTATTTATCTATTAGCCTAAAGCAGTACTTAAAAATTTTTTTGGACCCGTCCCATCTAAGCATCTCTAAAATCATGTCCTCCCTCTTTGTAACACATAATTCAGGATTTTATCTACTCTCTATATATATAAAATCCTAATGAATCGAATTGAAACGAATTTATGTAACGATTCTATGAAATGACTGATTAAACAACTGATTACGTTTCACGGCGATTTCTCCTAAAATACGGAATACTTTGCGATGAAATTAACACCAAAAATCCGTATTGATCCACAGATCTCAAAACTGGTATTAGTTTTTTTTTTTTTTTTTTTTTTTTTTTTTTTTTTTTTTTAATTATTATTATTATTAGAATTAGTTTTCGAAATATAAATTTTTTTCTAATTTTAAATACTTTTTTTCTTATGATGGTAACTCAAATTTTAATCATACACAGATATTTTTTTTCATATTTATAAAAGGTTATTTTAAATTAATTTGGGGACGAGTTTGGCCTCCCTAAAATGTATGCTAAGAAATGCAACATGTTACTTTTATTCAGAATTCAGTTTGTATTTCATTATCATTTTATTTAATACAAACCTTTCATTTAAAATTGAAAACCTTTAAAATAAATTGCTTTTACTTCATCCTTTTTTAAAACGAAACAAAAAGAAAAATATTAGACGCAGATGTAATATACGCAACGGGGTACCTAATTGGCGCTAAAATGGCGTTATTTTGCCTGACATGGTAACCCGGCTATAGTTGCTTATTTATTAATAAATGTTTATTTGAATTTATTTTCTTTTTATTTACAAAAAATGTTAACAATTGTTATGGTCTATAGTTATTATTTTTTTATTTATTTATTGTTATTTCATTTTAAAAATAACAGAAAATAATTTAAAAATACATATGTAACAGGAATTTGAAAACGAGGTTTTCGCCAAATTGTCGTAAAAAAAACATCACGCCAAACCCGGTGCGTATGTGACAATGCAACAAATCATGAGATTTAACTTCCACTTCAAAGCAACGTTTTAATGTTATTACTTCTTTCGTCGACCGATTTCTCCAAATTCAGAACTGTCAAGTCTCCGGCTTTTTGGATACCAGTACTTTAATACAGAAAATGTTGTTTTATTTAATTGGAACATTTGGGCGATTTAAAAGAACCAGATTTTCTCTAAGATAATAGTGGTGGACAAAAAGCCGGAGACTTGGCAACTCTGTCCAAATTATATAAATAGCCAAATTATACAAATTGACATATTTTTTTTTTTTTTTTAAATAACAAAAGAACAAATAATTAGTATAACATTAATAAAAATACAAATAAAACGTGGAAATAAAAATCACTTGATAGCGTGAACATGTGTAACTTCCTTAAAGTCAAGTGAATGTGACATTTACTATCAACCATTATTGGCATTTAATCTTATAGTTTAGCGACAGATTTTTGGTCGATTAGATAACCAAGTAGCGCCGTTTTAATTTACCACTCGAAAAATAAGAAAAATGCTAACTGGCGAGTTAAAAAAAAAAAAAAAGCTATTGGCGAGATTTTCACCCGGTTAACATGAAAGTACCAAGAATTCTTTGTGATCATGGCAACTTTTATGTAGTTTTATTCGAAAAATTAATTTTGATTATTTAATCAAAATGGAAACCTTTCTTATGAAAAGCGAAAGAATAAGCCCGTTGTTTATGGCAGTTACATGACTTGGACTGTTATAATATAAACGAAATAATGGGGATAGAATAATATTCGGCGACTTATCACACCTGTGGCTGGCTAACATTAAAGTACCAAAATGGCCGCCTGGAATATAAAAAGCGAAGGGATCCACCTGGAGCTGTTGATGATAGTCACATGACTTAGACTATTATTATAGAGATTGTTTTCAATTTTAAAAAACAGCGCAAATAATAATATTTCCTAACGATTAAAATTTTATTTTCACGTGACTATTAAATGCAGAAAAAAAACCTTTAAAATTAGAATTAAATGAGTACGTGTTAAAGGCAGGAAAATATTGAAAATTATGTCCTGAAAATTGTATTTACACGTGAATATTAAAAGGGAAAGGAAACTTTAAAATAATAAATACATTAATATGCGTTTAACCCTTTCACGGACAAGACACTTCTATTCGTAAAATCTTGAAATCAGTGAATGACACCAGAATTTACAAACAAATTTCGAAATAGAAAAATGCTTTTGTTCACTTACGTAATAAAAGGGAAATTTTCATCCCAATATTCTGATGCTAATGTGGCATTTAAGAATTAAAATTAAGTGGTCCAAAAATGAACCACCGCCCTTGAATGGGTTAAAACAGCAAATTTTAGTAATTGTATTTTGTCAATCGTTTTATAACGCTGTTAAAAAATAGCGAGAGACAAAGACTCTGTTTACTTAATTCATTTTATTTTATCTTCTTTTCAAATGTTTAACTGATCTTCTTAAACCAAACACGAAAACAACCGTTGGATGTCTTAACAGCAACTGATTCTACCTTAAATTTTTGCAATCAAAGGGAACTGAATGGAAACCCATTTACAGGGAGATCGCTACAGGTTTTTTCAGTATAATTCAATCTTCTTTAACCTTTTTAAAACCGATCAGATTAGCGTGCTTTTAGATTCTACAGTGTCTGAACGGGGGTTGGCGAGCGTAGCTTGCAGGGGGCAGAGCCCCCCTAGTATATTTATATTGTTTCTGAAATTTATATTATTATTATATTGAACTTTATATTATTTTTTTCTTATTCACGTGGAAGAAACCTAAATGAGCATTAATAATCACAAGCAATTATAAATTTGTTAGCTTGTCAAAAGGGCAAACTTTCGTCACAAATTTGTTTATAATATCTATATATAATGTATAAATGCAACGAAGGGTTATATCTTCGCCTTTATATGAACTTGAGTTTTTTGTATCTAAACAATTTACGTCAGTGAGAAACAAAAGAGCCATAAGTCACCGCCCACTGAGCACAGAGCCAGAAATGGCGGCTGTCATAGGTGATTTTTTAAAGCGTTTGTACGGCCCCGTGTATTTTTACACCAGAATTTTCAAAAATCTTTCTTTGACTTACCCCTTTATGTCCCGACTGCACTTTTAAGTCCCATTAACCCCTTGAGGAGCGGTTGGAAATGTTATCAGGTGGGATATGTTATATCCTACCTAAGTTTAATCAAGATTTACACCGGAAACATTTAATAAAATTTTATGTTTTAATTTTGGTGGAAATAAATTCTAAGGAACAACATTAGCAGGTGTTTGGATCCCATAGTTCCTTGGCAACTTTACATCCAGGCTAAATATGTATCCTGTTACAATGCAATGGGAGCCATAGAAAAAAGAGCGATTAAACGCGGCCAGTAGCCACACAAAAAGAAAATAAAAGTTAAGAAGATAGACAGTTTTTAAAGAACAAATTGTTAGTATAACTAGTAAAAAAAAAAAAAAAAAAAAAAAAAAAAGAGGTTCCATATGATCCAAATAAACGTCCAAGACAGGCAAAAAAGATACCAAAGGAAGCCCCAACATAAAAAAAGACTCAATTCAGAGACCATACTTTAAGTATATCATTAGAAAAAAGTTAAACACAATGCGAACAAAAAAATAAAAAAAACATATATTTACAAGAGAGTTTAATATGCTGCAAGGAAAAATAATTACAAAATAAAAAAGCAACAATGAGGAGAGTTCTAGCTAGATATACATAGAAAATCAAAAAGGCGAGGGGAACAAACGACAGTAAGAGGACGGCGTCCACCCAGTCTAATAATTTGAAGATGAATAAAACACAAAGAAAGGAAAATATAAGAAGATAAACATGGGAAAAGCATAATATGCAATTAAGGATTTTATTTTTTTTTTAACAAACAGCGCAAACAAAAAGAAAGCAAAAAGTTTAACAAATGAAGAGCTTAATCTTCAGTAACGTTGAGTTGACTTGCAAGTTTATCAAATTGAGTTAATATAACCATCAATTTTTGCATCGGATTATCGAATTTCTTAGATTGTGTGGAGATGTTCTTTATACATTTTAAGAATTTAGTGATGTGTAAGACTTGCTTAACTTCATTGAAGGTATTAAGAATATCTTTTATATCGTTGCTGTAATTTGTAGAAATTTTAGAATTTTCTATAGTAGGGGAGGGAAAGGAAAGAAATTCGAAAATTGCTTTTCCATATTTTCTTAAATATTACGGTTTGAATTCAACATTTCAGGCACACAGTTATTTGCCCTTCAAATGCTTAAAGAAAATGCAATATATATTTATTTAATTCGTCTACTATAGTCCTCAGCAAAAGTTTAGACACTGGTGATTTTAACCTATAAATAAAAAAATACTAACACTTGGGTTATACAAATGGCTGTACTTATTTTTAAAAATATTTTAAACGTTTTAGGATAGAAATAACTGTTTTAATGTCGGATATTATTTAATTTAACTGAAAAAAGTGAAATTTGTATATTGCAAAATTTAGACACTTTTGTGATTTTTTTGGCAACTGTTCACGGAGAAACGCAAATTTCAAACTTATGACGACACTTGGACAAAGTATTTTAGTGCACCTCGCGATAATATCGGTTAGTCAAGATGCCGCGAGATTGAAATTTTAAGGCAGATGAAGTGATTAAAGTATGGAAGCTGAAATGGAAAGGGAAGACTGTTGCGGAAATTTCAGGTACTTTGAATCGTCGAAAAAAAGTCTATCTATTAAGTAGTGTCTAAGGGTGACTCCTTCAAAGCAAAACATAGATCTGGAAGGCCTCATGTGGCCAGATAACGAGATTATAGAAGGATCCATAAACTGGCATCTAGACAAATGATGACAGCTAATCGCATTAAAAGTAAGTAAGAGCTTTCTGTGTCAACGGATACTTTCGTAGATGAATTAAAGGAAGATGTAAATTAGTTTACATGAAAATGATAAAACAACCAGCTTTGAAATCTCACAACAAATTGACCTCTTTCCATCGCGGAGTAATTCTGTTTATAAAACTGATGAAATAATGGCCTGTAACCAGAATTTATAAACGAATTTATTACAAACTAACGAACTTGCTTATTTTCAAGTACATTATAAAAGGAAAATTTTAATTAAATATTCTTGGTGCCGACTGTCACTTCTGGAATTAAAATTAGGTGTCTTTTTTAAGGACAACGCCCTCGAAAGAGTTAATGATTTGGGACTCACTTTGTTTTAATTCTCAAGTATCTCTGGAGTTTCTCAATGGTCGTCAAGCAGCGTAAAACTACGTACATAGATTAGAAACCAATTTACAGCCATTTCGTGAACTTTTAGCTCTTACAAAGTATGTATTTGAGCATGATAATGCGTCAATTAATGTTGCATAACAAATTAAAAAAATGGTTTAACTCTCAAACTATTACTGTTCTCGACTTGCCCGCGTATAGCCCTGATCTGAACCCAATCGAAACTTTTATGGCATCATATCCCATACGGTTTATGCAATTTCTTGGCAATATTCCTCTGTAAATGAACTTCGATCTGCCTTTGAACATGGTTGGTACGAAATAGAGCCCCACGTTATGCAGGATTTAGTTTCTTCGCTGGAAAGTCACATTTTTGCATTAATAGCAGACAATGCAGGTGCAGTTCGATTTTAATTTATGGATATTTTTCTGTTAACAGACAGATTGTCTGTACTTTTGGCACAATGTTTATTTTTTTTCCTTGTCATTATATATTATGTAAAGTGTATAAATTAAAATTTATTTTTTTGTGTATGAAAGATAATTCCCCAGTAATACATGGCAATTGAGTTACAACAATTCGTTACATACTTCTCAGTAAAGAAGCCTAATCGATCATTGTCTAAAGTTTTGCTGATCACTGTAATAAAAGTATATGCTACTTTTCATGCAAAATACTATGTTACATTCAGTAAGCACAACGAAACTGTCGGAGCTAACGTTTTCTTAACCCTCTGTCTACCAGAAGGGTCCAATGGACCCGACATGTACATTCAAAATATTTATTCAAACCAGAAATTTCTTCAAAACAAACTAAATGTATAAATCAGACAATAATATGTTAAATAAACAAATTAAATAGTTTTAAGTAAAAATTCTGGTGTAGAATGTTTTTATAAAACTTGAGTAAAATTTCCGGTAGTTCTAGGGTTAATGTGGTTATTTTCTCAACCGTTTAAATGGATTTAGCTTTTTTCTTGTTAAAAAAAAATTCTACAAAAATTTGCATCTACAAAACACTTCTCAGTTTCAGATAGGATCACAATGCATATATTTACATTATTCTTGTAAGAATAGAATTGTGAGTTTTCTATAACAGTATTTTTCGTTAATTAATCTAATTATTCTTGTTAATATTAAAAAAATTAAATATTTTAACTACTGATAAATTAAATCAGTTTTATTTAAAATCTATCTAAAAAGCAAATTATTATTTTATGAGTTGTTTTGGATATCTTCAGACATTAACGAAAATAATTATTGAAGATGAGCAAATTTCTGATTTATAAGTCGAGATATGAAGGGTTAACTTCAAGAAATAAAGCAGAAAAACTATTACATATTATTGGTATTTAAATTCAAGGGACTGTAATATCTCTGAAAATAATCCACACACGACAACCGCAACTTTTCTTTTAAGCGCTCAGGCCTGTTATTGGGGGGGGGGGGGGGGGGGCGGTGCATGTGGTATTCCTTTACCGTTCACAAAATTTCTTGAAGGGAGTCTTACAATTAACATTAAATTGGAAAGAATCCCTTCATTTTAATACACGTAATTGATTTTATTATTACATTAACAACTCGTGAAAAAGTTTTGGACAATAAAATATGTCTATGAATAAAACAATAACCATTTTTTTTTTTCAAACAGTAATACACTTTCTAGGGATGATCCATGCTTATCCCAATCCCGCGACCATAAATTTTCTGTTGCATTTCATATCAATTCTTGTGTTTTTTGACGTGCTTGGACTCAAAGGGAAAAATTATTTATTCTCAACATAAAAAAAGAGGGAAAGAAACTTTTGTAGACGTTATTTAAGGAACAAGAATTTGATCAAAATTTCTTAAAATGTTTTAAGATCCTCTAAAAATATTTTTGAAAATCAAAGGGAATTAAATTGTTATTTAAGGCGAATTATTCTCTCTAATTCTTATGCATTGGCAGGGTCAATGTTAATAATATCAAGACGACTTCATATCCATTCGATCCCTTATCTATCACTAGTTTCTGCTTGAAGCATTTTTTCCGAATTACTGGAAAGCAGAACTCATGTCGTTACTCCATATTTGTACAATGATATTTTAAATGAATAAAGATTGTGACTTTTGTAAATTTCTGACAGTGCTTGTATATATATACATATTAAAAAATTTGCTAATTTAACACTAGAACCGCCGTAGCGGTCATTTTGACCGCTACCAAATAAAAATATTTCGATTACCACCAGAAATTTCTTCCTAAAATAAGTTTAAAATGTACCAGGGAGAAATAAGCTAAATAAACAAGTTAAGTAGTTTCAATTAAAATTTCAGGTGTAAAATATTTTTAGAACACTTCAGTAAAATTCCCGGCGGTTCTAGTGTTAAAGAGATATCTAGAAACATTAACCCTATATGTTCATAGTAGCACATATGCTATTAGCAGTGATACGAATTTAGTGGGTGGTTTTAATTCGGATATTCCAGATTCATAACAAAAATTTAAAATTGCGATATCTGCTTTTTTTAATAGCAGATATTCCGTACTTAAATAAAGCGAAATTTGTTATTGAAATTTTCTGAATGAAATCAGATTCTCTGAATTACGAAATTTCTAGAACATACTCTGCCATGGGAATTAAAGGGTAAACAGATATCAACCCTCTATGAAACGTCGAGTATTCACTTTTGATAAATATTTCAAAGTACGAAGAGATTTTTAAACGGAATAATTATTCTTGAAAAAAATTAAAAACATTATTAATATTTTTTTCTTCATACTTTTAGTAAGTGCTCAGACGAACTTTGACTCAGATGGCACAAAATATCTCGAACTTCAGAAGGATCGGATTTTAAATCGTACGAGATCAGGCTCTGAAAGAAGAACCTGAAGTTATATCAAACTCATTAGCCTCCTCATTTTCCCCAGTTGACTGACGTTTGTAACTTAATTTTAAATTTTAAGATGTATTTATAATAAAGTATTAAGTCCGAATTTACGGGGAGGGTCAGGAGAGTGTAAAAATTCGTCAGCAGTCATTTTCATGCCATTACTCCAGAAAGACATTTCTTCGAAAAACAGTTTCGCGTTGTTCACTGGAACGTAAAAAAAGGGAGATAAACTATCACACAAATGATACCATTGATTTTCTCCAGACGAGGAAAAACTAATGAAATGAATCAAGCATGCGCCATAGCATATATGGCAAATTTCTTGCTATTTAAATGAAAACAAACGTTTTCTAAAGAAAAGAAGATTTATTAATTGCCAAAATACAAATAAAAATATTTTCATTAAATGTTTTTTGGAATATAATTAAATATATTTAAGCTGAAAAAAACTACCTTTATTCGGGGAAAATTTAATATAGAGATTGTTTTGAATTAAATTTCTATAATCCAGATATTTCAACGATTAAAAATAATCGAATTGTTCAAGTGACGTCACAACGCTAGCCTATACTAACTCATAGCTGCCAACTTGTACGGATTTTTGCTACCACTAAAATTTAATAGAAAATATTTCCTAATGCAATCGTCGAATTGCACTGAATTTTGATAATTAAACGAGGCAAGAATTTCTGTTAAATTTTAGTGGTAGCAAAAATCCGTACAAGTTGTCAGCTATGCTAACTTCTGTTATAACACAATTTTTGCATTTAAAAAAAGTGGTGCCAATGCCAATCAAGAAATATGAATTTCAATAAACTAGCCCACTGAAAACACTGCACCGGCCGTCGTAGGCGGATATTTTTAAAAGTATGTACGGTTCTCTGAATTTATACACTAATATTTTCAAAAGTTTTTCTTTGAATTATATAACCTGAGAAAAAATAAAGCGGAAAAACTTTACAGAATTATTTAATTCAAACTTCTGTCAAAGAAAAATGGCGGCTGTCAAAGGCGGATTTTTGCAGCGTTTGTATGGTTAATTGAATTTGAATACCAATAATTTTGAAAAACAAATTCTGCTTTATTTTTCTACATAGTTTTAAAAATGTCCGCCTACGACGGCCGGTGAAGTGTTTCCAGTGAGCTATTTTTTTTAAATTCATATTTCTTGATTGGCCATACTTTTTTGAAATGGAAAATTTTGTCATATTCAATGACATATTAATTAAGGTAAAAACATGTGGAATTTTGCCATTTCAGAAAAGTGTTGTACTAACAATATATCTGAATAAATGAAAAGTAGCCCACTGGAAATACTGGGTAAATATCGATGCTCGGAAATGCGAAAAATGTCCATTCCTAAAAGACGTAAGACGGGTTTATTTCCGAGTCTGCCCCCTCCCCCCCCCCCCCCAAAAAAAAAAAATGTTGTATCAGAATACGAGCCCATTCGAGCTGGATTCCCAATGTATGCAGAAGCAAATTGTTAATAACTTTTCAATAGAATTCCGATTAACATTCTCCTTTTAAATTATCTTCTTACAGAAAATACTAATCATGAAAATTCTCCCGTAATGACGTTTTTTAATTCCCATGTCCCAGGAAATCTGTTTAAAATAGGAAATTCCTTAATTATATTCAATCAGAGAGAGAAATTTGCTATTAGTTTAAATTCTTATTCCTTTAAAATATCTTTATATACATGTGGTAGAAAAATGTGATTTTTTTTCTTAGTAATTCTGAAGAATTACTGGATAGACAGGAGTATCCAGGGTATCTCTATTTAATTAACACCTATTATCTATATACAGAGAGGATTTCTCTGTATATAAGATAATTTATATTGCAATTCCCTTTAAACAAGTCTTTAAGGAATTGAAAAATACTTTCAGAAAATCAGATATTGTTTTATCATTTTTGTTTCTCTATTAGTATCTGGAAAAAATTTTTCTTTTTTTTTTTACTTTTTGTGATTTAACCCTCTCGCTGCGCAACCCGAGATTTCCTCGGGAAACGTAAAAGTAGCAAAATTTGCGCAACCCGAGGTTTCCTTGGGGATTCATTTTTTTTCCACTGGAGACTGTTTTTTAATTTAATCGGACCACTTTTTAAGTACAAAAAACACCATATAGACTTTAACAACATCAACAAAGTTGCAGGCAATACGGAAGACCCTCAGAGTTCAAACAATTTTAAACTAGTGTTAAAACACGAGAAATATATTGTAATATTGATTTTCTTAAAAAAAGTGGTGCTAGATTATACAAATAGTCTCCAGTGACAACCCTGATTTAAATGTAATGTACGCAATTTTTAAACCTATTTTGATAAAAAAAAAAAAAAAAAAAAAAAAAAAAAAAAAAAAAAAAAAAAACGTAGCGAGGGGTTTAATAAGATTGTCATTTTCTGTTTTGAAACCGAAATGTGATATAAAAGCTTCAGGCACAGGTTTAGTCGGTCCATGCAGCTAATAAAGAGGAACTGACATATCCTTAAAATAGTGAAGTTTCAATTGTAATCGCTCGCACAGAGGCTTGATTACCGCCGTGGCAAACCGCCACCAGTAAATTTATATGTTAATTTTCTCCTTAATTACATGCATTAGAAATGGAAAATTTCAGTCATAAATGATGATTAAAACAGATATTCATTTTTACTGGTAGAAGTTTACTTCGGCAGTTGTCGGGCTCCGTATTTCCGCCACATTGTGACAAACTAGGCAAACTCCTGTCAGTGTATGTTAGTAAGATTATAATATATGGTTAAACTGCCACAAGTAAAAATAAATAGAAAATTTTATCACATTTGTGAGAAAAATTCTCCATGAATAAGGCTCTTAAACAAGACGAAATTTTCTATTCAAATTTACTGGTGGGAGCTTGCTGCTTCGGTAATCAGACATACTTGATCCGATTAAAAAAACAACCGCCATCTTGTTGCAACCTCCTCAGTTACTTCGTTCGTTGCTGGTAGACAATACACTATACCGTCGGTACCATGTCAAACTATCCAATGTGAAAATAGTAATCTACCTTTTTTTATTCAGATTTCTTGATTGTCACCACTTTCCTGAAACGGTGAAATTCCCATTGTTTTAGCCTTAATTAATATGTCATTAAATAAGATTAAATAAGGCGAAATATACTGTTTCAAAAAAGTGGTGTCAATCAAGAAATCTGAATTTAAAAAAGAAGCCCACTGTTTTCACATTGGATAGTTTGACATGGTACCGACGATATGTCTCAAAGCGATATAAGTAAGCGTCCTAACTTAAATGGGAGAAGTAACCGCAAGATTAAAAGCGAGATCACATCAATCAAGGTCGTGCGCCACGTAGCGGATGGAGTGTGAACTACAGGTAGATACCTAACTGTTTTCTTACTCACACCACTAAAATTGTAAAGTTCTTTTCACCTTGATTAATAACTGGAGTGCTTCTGATAAGGCGAAGAAAACTTCGTGGTGTCAAGTGCATCTAGATGCCTCTCTCGCTACGCCATTATTTTGCAGTAAATGTGGCAAACAAAATCCTTTTCCAGGCGTGACTAAAGATTTAGAAAATACGCGCCACACTAAATGCCCGCGTATGTGAATTATCACTCCGTCCTCAAGGTGGCGCAACTATGTTAATTTACGCCTGATTCCAGCATTAAGTTTGGTCGCTTACTTATAACGCTTTGATATGTCTCCTCCAGATTTGCCAGTTTGGTCTCCATTTTTATAGCGAAAGTTCATTTATAAAGAAAATTTTGAAAGAAGAATCTTTACTTTATGTAATCACAAAATGTCTGTCGTTAAGTAAATCAAAAATATATTCACTTTAATTTCATGAACGAATTCGGATTTTCGTAATAAAAATTGAGGTCAAACTGGCAAACATGGTCTCCTCCTCTTAACCCTTACCGGCGCGGAGTAATTCTGCTTATAAATGGATGAAATCATGGACTGATACCAGAATTTATAAACGTAGCTATTAGAAAATATGAACGTGCTTATTTTTACGTACGTTATAAAATGAAAATTTTAACTAAATATTCTTGGTGCCGTTTGTCAGTTTTGGAATTAAAATTAGGTGTCCTTTTTTAAGGAAACCGCCCTGAAAGGGTTAATCCATACGTACATTAATCGGACACTTTTAGAAATTGATTATATTTAAAGACGCAATTTCTTGAACAGAAATTACTACTGTACTCGAACAATAATTGGAGTATTAGCTCTTCGACTTACAGCTATCGTTAGTTTGATCACATAAATTGTGTCGTATTCTTTTACCGGTACGGATTGAATTATATTAAAGTTTGCACTGTATTTTCTTTCTTTTTTATATGTATAAATTAGATTTCATAAAAATGGTTTAATATCATCCACAGTGTTGCCAGTGGGCTACTTCTTAAATATTCAGATATCTTGATTGGCACCACTGTTTGAAAATGGTAAAATTCGCCTTATTTAATGACATACTAATTCTGGCAAAAACAAGGACAATTTTACAATTTCAAAAATGTGGCGCCAGTCAAGAAATCTGAATTACAAAAAAGTAGCCCACTGGTAACACTGATTGGTGATTAAACCTAGCACAAATTCCCCTACAGTTATTTTCGACATCCTGCAGCCAGATATATTCTAAAGTGAAACATTTAACAATAGAACGCCCGGAAATTTTACTCAAGTTTCATAAAAATATTTGACACCAGAATTTTTATTTAAAATTATTTGACTGATATATTTAACGTAAATCTGCGTAGCTTAACCCTAGATCTACCGGGAATTTTATCCAGTTTATTCCAGTTGATTATAAAACGTTCTACACCAGAATTTTTATTTAAAACTATTTAACTTATTTATTTACCTTATTTTTGTCTGGTTTATATACTTAGTTTATTTTAAAGAAATTTCTGGTTTGAATGAATATTTTGTATGTACCTGTCGGGTCCAATGGACCCGTCTGGTAGACGGAGGGTTAAATTTAACTTATTTTATGAAAGAATTTCTGGTTCGAATTGACATTTAATCATATGGTCGGAATCGGAAGGACTCCTTCAGGGCATTCTAGTGTTAAAAGAAAAAAATAATGCAGTGATTTATACCGAGTAATATTTTTCTAATATTTGTTTGATGTTTGATAAAAAAGAATACCTATAATATTCTTTTTCATTGCTATACTGTTGTTATTTACATATATAGCATTTTTAATCCAAAAGAATATTATGTCCTTCTTTCTTACTAAATGATATCAATGTGATAAAAATTCTCAAATATTCTATTGCGGAGATCGACATATATAACCACTTTATTCCTGCTTTTAATGTTTTAAATGAAAAAAAAATAATTATTACAAATGCTTGATATTCACCACAAAAATAAACCTGGGATGGCAAACAGTTGCAAGCAGATTTCATCGGCACCGGTTTTTCCAAAAATCTTTGATCGTCTTACGAAACGAACTTCGTAACGAAATTTTTGGAATTAATAAAACAAAGTTTTCTTTTCTAAAAGCATGGTGCCTTTGAAAAATCGAGAGCCACAGTTTGACATACCTGAATTAAACAATTTTTTCTTTTTATCTATATATATTTATAAATAACTCATGGGTTTTATAATTTATTTAGTGAAATTTTCTCTGATATTATTAAATAAAAAAATAAATAAAAACAACTCTGCATATTTTTGTAGGAAACATACACACTAAAGTGTAAAAGTTTAGCCAAATAAAATTATTTAATCTTATTTAATAGTTACTAGCAGCCTTCGCCCACTACTCTGGTCGGTTTCTCTAAAAGAATCTTGAATTAAACGAAATATATCTATCAAAAATAAGTTTAAAAAAATCTTTATAACTTTTCGTTCTCTAATGAAATATCCGTAATTGTTTTCTTATTCGTATAATCTTACATTATAAAGTTCAAAGTCGATAGTGGCGACATAATAGTCAAAATCGCTCAAAATCACTGATTACTATTTTTTTTTTTACTAGATTTGTTAATTTGAATTACCCGTATCTACGTAAAACTGCTGCTGAGATACGGCGGAATGTCCAAAAAGTTTCGATCACCCTTTAACATCCTTCGTGGTGGGGAGGGGATTTCTAAAATTGAAGTAATACGTGTTTAATTATTCTTTGAATAGATTTGTGTTCTGGAATGTCACGCTCCTACCTAAAACGGTTGCTGAGATGTGGCCAAATGTTCTAAAATTTTCGGCCCCTTTAAACCTCTTAGGGAGGATTTCTAAAATCGCTGCGATGCATGTTTAGTTATTTAAGTTTGTTATCCTGAATTTCACGCACCTACCTAAAACGTATACTGCGATATGGCCAAATATTAGAAATGTCCTACTTAGGGCGGGATTTCTAAAATAGTTGAAAGATTTGTTTACATTATTTTTCAGTAGATTTCTTTTCTGGAATTCCACTCTCCTACCTAAAATGGCTGCTGAGGTATGGTCAAATGGTCTAAAATTTTTGAGCTCCCCCTTTAACTCCCTTGGGGGGGGGGATATTCAAAAATCCTTTCTTATTCAGCGCGTCTGTCATAAGAATTATCCCCCCCCCCCAATTTTCATGCCTCTATGTTCAGTAGTTTGAGCTGTGCGTTGCTTATCAGTCACTTAGGACACACTCTTTTATATATACAGGGTGATAAAAAAAAATTCACAAAATAAGATGGCACATCAGGCATGTAACAAGAATAAAAAATCACATGGGAACATAGGGTCCCAAACCACTTATTTAGCCAGAAACACAGGGTGCTTCATCCCAACACAATTTGGATTGACAGTAATAACTTTCAGAAACCTGAAGTATATTATAATAAAACATTTAACAGACATTCTCACCTTTGTTGTAAATGTGATAACAACAGGCAAAAGTTGTAGAAGTTTTCATTATACGCGCCTGCAGTATGCACTTGACGCCCGACATTTTGGACAGTGATTGTCAATTCATACGGTATCATTGATTGCTTGAGCAACATGTCATTCCAGATATTTTCATGATGTTATCAGATTCCACACAATGCAAGGTACATATCATTGTGTTTTCATTACAATGTTTTTATTTTTCTCGGAATTATTACCGTTACCCCGGGTTCAGTTAGGATGAATCAGCCTGTATTTCTGACTAAATAAGTGATTTCAGTGGTGGAAAATTGGCGCAGAGGAGGAGCCTATTGACACCAATAAATTTTAGTAGTATTTTTCACCTTATCTAATGACTGAATTTCTGAGTTTTTATTAAGGTGAAGAAATCTACAAAATATTAGTGGTGTCAATAGGCTCCTCCTCTGCGCCAATTTTCCACCACTGGTGATTTGCTACCGTATGTTCCTATGTGATATATTATCTTTGTTGAATACTTGATTTACCATGTCATTTTGTAAAAGTAATTTTTTAATCAGCCGGTGTATAGATAGATTGATTCATTAATCCTTAAGTGCATGAATTATTCATTTTTATTCTGTTTTTTATTCTTATATTAGGGATGACATACCATAAACTTTAAGATAGATTTTTAACTGTATTTAGTACAATATTTTGGTAATTATTGAGGGATTTATATTACATAAATATACAGGTTGCTAAGAAATTAATTTATTTATTAAAAGTTAAATAAAAATAATTGCAGATCTGCATCTCTATACATTTAAGGGTTAACTAAATTATAATTTATGTTGGAATGTCATTCCATATAAAGGCATGAATAAGAAGTTACTCAATAATAAATAATAAAAAAGTTAAAAGCTTTAAGTTTTGGTGTATTATACAGTTGAAATATATTCTTCTTAGAATGAAGAATAAAGCACATTTATTAGATGAAAAATACAGTAGAATAATATGCTGCATACAATACTTATAACATTCACAATATGTATATTCTTGAAAAATATTTACAAACAGAAATATAAAAAAACTTTGAACTATGTAATAAATATTAGTTTGTTGAAGTTTTTATTGTATAATATTTTTCCTTAGATGTGTGGTTTTTAATCTAGCAGCCTTTTGCTGCTTACTGCTAGAGAATCATGGAGAAACTGATGTTCTGAGTAAAACAACAAAGAGGATCGTGTTATGCTGTCACCTGGTGGAATGTTCATAAAACAAAAGAGCAATTCTGTAACATCTGCATAGAGAAAGAATATATGTATTTAGCCTTTTATACTATAATATAGCCAATTTCACTATTTTATGAAACAGGTGGGAATCAAACAATTTGCGTAAAAGACACAGCCCGAGAATATGACGGGAGCGAGAATTAAGGGGTTAATATTCGACCATTTTCACTTTTAAAACCAGATGGAACCTATTCCGAAAGTGAAACAATCTTCATGTAAAAAAACTGTATCCAAAATCAAAAAGGTACAAACGCATAACATTAGATATCGATTTCAGGTATCCTATGCCAATATATATACATATATTTATTAATTTAACTCTAGCAGTCATGTGGGGCACTTGTGAACCGACTAGATGGGGCACATATGAACAGTTCATAAGTGCCCCAATAAACATTCTGTGATTCTGTTCCTTTCAGTTAACTTCATAAGAAATAATGTCAGCTCCAATATCTATAATTTTTCTGAAATGGAAGACAATTCCGTCATGCAAAGTTGATTTTTTATTGAAACTTCCACAAACAAATCTGTAAGCAAGTACGTGAAGAGCAACAAGCTCGTTTACGTTCAATTGTAATTAAAATAAATTTAATGTTTTCTAAAATGCAGCAAGTGTTATGTATTATTTTACTAAACGGTTTACAACAATATTTTTTTATGGATTGTTAATACAAAAAGTATTATGCTAAACAACTTTGCAATTTTTTTCTATTTCATTTGTTCCAAACTTGCAATGATGGCTTACTTCCATCTTATATATTATTAATCGAGCAGTAGGCGTCTGTCGGTCTTTTTTCCGTCCATATAAATCATCTTTTTCTAACTCATATCTCCTTACAAATACGATGGAGAAGTACTATATAGCTGACTTTAAATGTCTCTCCACCACCATAGTGAAGTAAAAAGACATCTTTGTTTATCCTTCAGGTTATTTTTTACAAGTAAAGTTGAAATTGGTGAAAATTCTGCTCAAAGATCCCTAATATCAGTTCAATTTTTCCTTTTTCCCATTATTCCAAATATCATGAATAAAATGCATAATTTAAGTAAACTGCAAATTCATAACGTCACTGAAATGTAATATTCGAATATTAAGTGGAGAATGGTTTTTTATTTTAAATTTTCTGTATGCAGGAGGCCGGCGGCAAAAAGACCGAGCGCCCGACTAATAAAGTTCAGAAAAAGATGCGACTACTCTCGGGTTAAAAATATTAAAATGCAAGTGAGAAATCGGAAATGATTTTATCGTAGGTTTAACCCATTACGCGCTGGTGTTGCGTTCACATAACGGTCAAAATAAATGCTCCTATTTAGGTTATTTACATACCCACCACTATTTTATAATTAAAAAATTGGCCTTACATAAAGACATAAAATTTTAAGATCATATAAAGCGAAATTTATATTTCAGAGTTTGTGGTAGCTAACAACGTTCCGCTAAAAAGTTGAAAATTTCAACCTTATAGTTTTTGCTGTTAATGGGTTAACGTAAGCGTTGTTCCTTTTTACAATTTGTGATTTAATAAAGTATCACTTTGAAACTGAGACCGAAATGTATACTAATATTATAAAGAAGTAAAGTTTGTTCTTTTGTTTACTTCTAGGGGTAATATATACTAATAATACTCTATAATAAATAAGTAAGGTTTGTTTGTTAGTTTATTTGTAGGGGTAATCTCTGGAACTACCGCCGGAGGAATTTCAAAAGTAATGGTAGAAAAGTGATAATGACAGTCCCTGTTCCAACATAGGCTATATTTTAGGTCGATGTCACTAACCCAAAGTTGGTGCAGGAGAAAAAATTTATAAAAATGAGATTTTTTTGTTACTGAATCACCTAGACACTTGCGATTTCGCATGGTATTTACTTATAAGATATAAATGCACTCTAGGGACAGTTTCTTAAAAAATCAAAATTTAGAAGAGGTGAAAATGCACGAAAACCATTCTAAAAGCGTTCTAAATTACGATTTCTATGTAATCTCAGGAAATACCAAGCAGATTTCAAAAGAAATGGTTATAAATTCATTGTGACAGTCCCTGCTTCAACATAGATTATATTTTATGTCAATGACACTACCACCTGGGTGTTGCAAAAGCAAAAATAACGCTCTAAATTTTGATTTTGTCATACTGAAGAAGCTAGTAACTTGAAATTTCGCATGGCCGATACTTATAAAAGGTTCTCTAAGAGCAGTAGAGAACATTAGATATTTAAAAGGGCGGAAAATGCGCGAAAAGCGTTCTAAAAACGTTCTAAATTGTGATTTTTATGTAATCTCTAGAAATACAAAATAGATTTCAACAGTAATGCTTGAAAATTGATTGGGCATGCCCTGCTCCAACGTAGACTAGAATGTATGACAGTGCTACTACCACCAGGAGGTTTCAAATACAAGAAATATTGCAAACTGCGCTTTTTGTAATATTGAAGGGGCTAAAAATTTGGGATTTGGCATTTTGGCACTTATAAGATATAAGTGCACTCTAAGAACAGTCGAAAGAAATCCAAATTAAAAAGGTGAGAAAAGCAAGCTAAAAGTGTTCCCTCCGACTGTCTTGGAAAAGGGCAAAATTGTAATGTTGTTTTATCTGCATTTTGTTTTAAATGCTAAAAAAATGATTCTTTGAACATTTTATAAAAAATCTTAATAACGAATATGAATGCACTCCTTGGAAGTATTAATCATTGTTCAATGTATTATAAATGCATTAAATCAATAGAATTATATTACTTTAAATATTGCTTGTATTGCAGTGAAACCTGGAGCTTAGTGAACGTATTAACACGGGCTTGTCAGTGAGGGGGTTAAATTGCGATTTCTATGTGAGTGTCAAAGATAGAAACTTGACATTCAGCGTAGTAGATACTTATAAGGTATCACGATCTCTAAGAACAGTTACTAAAAATTTCTAAATTTAAAAGGGTGAAGTGAGCGAAAAGGGTTCTAACAACTTTCTAAATTACAACTTCCATGGTATCTCATGAAATATTAAATTCATTTCAGAAGTAATGGTATAAAATTGATGGTGACTGCCTCTGCTCCAACAAAATTTTCTGTCGATGTCACACCAAAAGGAGAGTACAGGAGTGAAAAACATTCTGAAACTTCAATTTTTGTGATACTGAATGTACTCGAAACTTGAAATTTGCCATAGTAGTTACTTATTAGATGTAAATGCTCTATAAGAACTGTTTCTAAAAAATTCCAAATTTATAAAGGTGAAATGAGTGAAAAGCATTCTAAGACATTAGATTTCTTTGGAATTATAAAAGATAGAATCTTGAACTTTGGTACGGTAGTTACTTATAAGATGCAAATGCCTTCTAAGAATAATTTAACACTAGAACGGCCGTGAGCGGTCATTTCGACCGCTACTACATGGATATATTTCAGTTTAAATCAGAAATTTCATTAGAAAATGAGTTTAAATCATACAAAGAAGAAAAATGTTAAAAAAAGAAGTTAAACTGCTTAAAATTAAAATTCCGGTGTGAAATATTTTTATAAGACATGACTAAAATTTCTGGTCTTTCTAGTGTTGAAGAATCGAAAAATTAACCCCTTGAGGGGCGGAGGGATATATTTTATACCACCTACGATAAATGAAGATTTGCAGCAGAAAAATTTTATGAAATTTTACTTTTCTAACTTTGCCGGGAAAAAGTCGTAAAATTGCTTTTCCTTATTTTTAATTTTTTTTCTAAATTTCCGGTGGCAATTCAGAATTACACTAACGCCATCGCTTGCCCCTTAAGTTATAAAGATGAAATATAGTCCAGGCAATAGAAACCGTATAGGGACTCTACCTAGCAAAATTAATGGTAGTACTGGAAATCGGCTTTCTAGATGTTTTTGGGTCGTGAATCCAAATTTGTAACTTCCTACCAAAATTTCCCCTGGCAACCACCCCCCCGCAAATTTTGGTAAAAAGCCCCCCAAAAAAGGTTTTTATTGTTTTAGGGGGAAAGTAACAAGAAATTCAGAAAATAGACAAAATTTGCAACAAATTAGATATATGACATTATGACTTAGGATGAAGGGGAAAAGGGGATCTGCCTCGGAACATGCGCCGCAGTGCTGCATGGACTAAGTTGCGCAATTCCACTTAACCACTCACACGTTTACATTAGCCCTCCCATCTTCCCTCCGAACTTTCTCTATAAGGTTTACTTTAAGTTTTTTGGGTCGCTGAATCCGTGTTTTTAACTTACCCCAAAAATTTTCCCCCCGGAACCCATCCCAAATAGTTGTTTTTAACTTAAATTTCTTATTGTTTTAGGGAAAAAGCATTACGAAATTCAGAAACTAGACAAAATTTGCAACAATTAGGATATATGAAATTATTACGTAGGATAAACGGGGAGAGAGGGGGCTGCTTCGGAACATTCCCCGCGCGCTTTTCTCAAAAACAAATTTTTTTCAAAAAATCAATTTTTTGGGGGTTGCCGGGTGAAATTTTGGTGGGAAGTTACAAATTAGGATTCAGCGACCCAAAAAACATAAAGTGAGTGGAAATCCAGAACTAGTATTAATTTTGCCAGATAAAATCCCCTATTGCCTGGACTTCATAATTTAATGCACGTAGCTCCGCAGTGCATGTTCAAAGGCAGCCCTCACCCTCCTCGTTCATCCTAATTCATAATGTCATATATCCTATCTGTTGCAAATTTTGTCTAGTTTCTGAATTTTGTAATGCTTTTCACCTAAAACAATAAGAAATTTAAGTTAAAAACAACTATTTGGGGGGGGGGGGGTGAATTTTGGGGGGAAAGTTAAAAATTCGGATTCAGCGACCCAAAAATCTTAAAGTAAACCTCATAGAGAAAGTTCGGAGGGGAGATGGGAGGGCGAATGTAAACGTGTGAGTGGTTAAGTGGAATTACGCAACTTAGTTTACGCAGCACCGCGCGCATGTTCCGAGGGAGATTCCCCCTTCCCCTTCATCCTAAGTCATAATGTCATATATCTAATTTGTTGGAAATTTTGTCTACTTTCTGAATTTCTAGATACTGTTTCTCTAAAACAATAAAAAAAATATTAGGTTTTTTTAATAAAAACCTTTTTTGGGGGGCTTTTTACCAAAATTTGGGGAGGTTGCCGGGGGAAATTTTGGTGGGAAGTTACAAATTCGGATTCAACGACCTAAAAAAGTACTAGTAACTAGTAAGTGAAAAGCACTCTAAAAATGCTGTAAATTACGATTTCTAATGAATTCTTAATGGCAGATACTTAACACTAGAACGCCCGGGAATTTTACTCAAGTTTCATAAAAAATATTTGACACAAGAACTTTAATTTAAAATTACTTGACTGATTTAATTAACGTAAATCTGCGTGCTTTAAATTTAACTTATTTTATGAAAGGATTTCTGGTTCCAGTTGACATTTAATCATATGGTCGGAGTCGGATCGACTCCTTCCGGGCGTTCTAGTGTTAAAATTATGCCTAATAGATTACGTAGAACGTTTAAGACATAAATGTTCTATAAACAGGCATATTTCAACTGTTACCGCTATTTTTGCTAGCGTTATATAAAAGTTTCCCGCACACGCAGAGCCGGCCTCCTCTATAAATTGCTTTTATCTGACGCAGCAGCTCCATGAACAGGAACCGCTGCTGTACTCGAACCACTGGATTTTCTACAGATTCAACGGCATACGTTCTTCATTTTTTTAGTCATGTAAATTCTATCGTATTTGTTTACCGGTATAGATTGAATAATACTAAAATTAATACTGTATATTTTTCTTTTTTTATGTGTATAAATTAGCGTTCATAAAAGTATGGTTTTGATTTCAGGTGCTAGTTATTAAACCACGCGCAAATTTACACAAATTTATTTTCAACAGTCTCTATCGGTATACATTTTAACCTGAAAAAAATGTCATGCTTATTACCGATTATGGAAAAATCGGCTGTAGATATTTGACTAATATTAGTTTAGTGTTCAATAAAGAAAAGGAACAACTATACTATAATGAATGAATCGCTATACTATTCTTATTCATATATGTAACGTTTTTCATACAAATGTATATTCTGTCGTTCTATCTCAGGCTTGGCACACTGTGGCACGCTCGACACATCAAAAATTTTATAGTAATCATTGCTTTTTCTAATCATCAAATCTCTGCGATTCAAGATGTCCGCTAGTTCATTAAAAATTACCGCCCCCCCTCCCCTGTTTCTATCTTAATAAAATAATGCCAGTTTGATAAAAATTATCAAATCTTCTGTTGTGGAGATTTATCTGTATATATATCCAGTCTAAAATTATTTTAAAGTTTTATATGGAAACACAAAATATATAATAATTACAAAGACTGGAATAATACATTAAAATAAATAGGGGGCGGCAAATTGTCGCTCGTGGATATCCATCGACACTGGTATTTTCAAAAATATTTGAACGTCTTATTTAAATAGAGAAATGATTTGATTAATTCTCGCTCCTGTAATAGTCAGGGGCTGTGTCTTTTATTCAGATTGTTTGATCCCCACCAGTTTTATAAAATATGGTATTTATTATGGTATCTTTTTTTGTCTGTTATTCAGAAATGTAAATATTTCTTTATCAAAAAAGTGGTGTCAATAAGCAATTTGTCAATAAGATTTTTTAAACCGTAATTTAATGCGACCGTTAAGGGGTTAAATAAGAAGAAGTTTTCTTTTCGAAAGCGGTAATGTCGTTCAGATCTCGAAAGCCACAGTTTGACATATCTGAAACAAACAATTGGTGACTTCCAGTTCATTGTATATATATATTTCTGCTCAAGAATTTTGTAATTTACACATTTACTGAATTTTTATCTAATGCTGTTTTAAAAATAAATAAATAAAAGCAATGCATTGCAAATTTTTGCAGGAAACATATACACAATTAAGTGTATAATTTCAGCGAAATAAAAGATTTACTCTTATTTGTTAGTTATTATGTTAATTGTAATTTAAATGCTTAGAGTAAGAAGGCATGTATTCTGTTCTACTGCTATAACATAATATAAATAGAAATATGTAGCATATTAGACAGTCCAGATAAAGTAAAGTTTTTGTAAATAATGGGAACAGATTATGTTAGAAAATAAGATATATCTAACCCTTTCACGGGCAATGCAATTCCATTTGCTAAAGTTTTGAAATTAATGAATGACACCGCAATTGGAAAACAAATTTATTGATAAATAATAAAAAGTTATATTTCACACACATAATATATCGAATTTTTTTAACCAAAATTCTGGTGCCAGTGGGGCATTTAGGAATTAAAATTAAGTTGTTTCATAAACATACCACTACCCCTTAGGGGGTTAACTTATGGGCGGAAAATATGTCAAAGTACATGTTAATTGTCACAAGGAAATTTTATCCTAGTGCTGAAAATATGCCAGAAGTATTTTTAACTATTTTTGCACAATTCTTACTTATTTGATATATTAAGTATCATATATTAAGTATCATCGAAACTAGAATTATCTTTTTACTACTTTTTTCCCCTGCATTTCAGATTCATTTCGGTTTACGTATTTCAACATGGGAGTTAGGTACAGATGCATGAATGCGAAGTCAACTTACGTGATTGAAATTAAGATGATTTTAATAAGGAAGACCAAAATAATCGAAAGTTCTTTTAGATGAATAACACGACAGATAATAATAAGAACAGTATATCTATTCATTTTTAATAAAAAAATAAATCTACTACAGGGTTCGTACGCATCAGAAAATTCAGGGGATTTTAAGTGATTTAGTATCAGAAATTTCGTAAAGTTGTGGTTGTTAAATCAGAAGATAGTCTTTGTTTTCATTAAATAAACCAAATATTAATTTAAGTATCTTCTGGTAAAAAGTGTTTGAAAGTTCTTGAAGAGTACAAAACCTGTACTATTACAGTCAAATACACTGCTCAAAACAATTAAAGGATATTGCAGTTTTAGGTGGATTTTGTATCTGGTAAACTGTTTAGCTGATTGATACATGGTCGACAGACATAGTAGGTTATATGAGCATAAATTACACATGTTTGGCAGAAAAAAATGCATTTTATTACGCATTTGTGTACTAAAGGAAAAAAACACAATTTGTGCATATGAGAAAAAAAGAATAAGAAAAGGTGTTTTTTTCAAAGAAAATCATTTTCAGTAGGGGGTATGGTTTCCACGGGCGGCCAGCAACGTTGAACACCTTTGAGGCATGTACTCAATGAGGCTATTAATGACGAGTTGGGGTATTCTGCCCCACTCTTCCAGAAGAGCTCTTTCCAGTTTTTGGAGAGTTTGTGGGGGTTGTTGGCGGCCAGAAACTCGTCTTCCAAGAGCGTCCCAAACGTGCTCGATTGGATTCATGTCTGGAGAACACCCTGGCCATTCCATTCGAACGATTCCTTCCTCGAAAAGGAAATCCTCCACCAGGTTTGCACGATGTGGGCTGCAGTTATCGTCCATTAAAATGAAGTTATCTCCGATTGCTGCAGCGTAAGGGACTACAATAGGTCTGAGGATCTCATCCCTATATCGGCGACCAGTCAGAGCTCCATCTCGAATGATGTAGAGGTCAGTGAGCCCGTCAATGGAGATGCCACCATACACCAACACTCCTCCACCGCCAAATCTGACACTTTAGTGCACGAACGCAGGATTATTCCTACTGCCACGGTCCCTCCAGATGAAAATACGCCTATTATCCGGATGCACAGAAAAACGGGACTCGTCAGAAAACAGAATATTGCTCCATTCATTTCTCCTCCAGTTGACATGCTCGGTTGTCCACTCCCTGCGGTCGCGACGATGCCTTGATGTTCATCTAACACATACCATCGGTCGGCGAGCATACAGACCTACAGCATGGAGCCGGTTTCGGAGAGTCTGGGTTGAAATCGTGGTGCCTGTAGCCGAGCGCAGGTGTTGTTGGAGAAGAGTAGCGTCCATGGTTCGGTGTCTCCGAGCTGTTAACGCTAAATACCGATCTTCATTGGGCGTTGTTGCCCGTCTACGACCTTGCGCTGGTCTTCGGCCTGCACATCCACTCTCCAAAAAACGGTTCCAGATCCTGGAAATGACACTTTGTGACACTCCAATGGCTTGCGCTACTTCGGCTTGAGTTTGGCCCCCTTCTAACCTACCAACAATTCTCAAAGCTTCTGAATCTGTCAAACGACTTCGCTGAGAAATCGTACTCATCGAAACAAAGCAATCACTGAATGCCGATCATCCTTGTCTTCATTCTCTTTTATCCAGTTGAAAGTCAAATTTCATTCGCTGCCGCTGAAGCGTCGAACTCAAAATTTGCATACTCCACAGTTTGAAAACCAGAAAAATTTGCATTTGTGATTCTCTTCTTCTATTTTCGGCAAAAAAAAATTCATTTATATCTTTATTTTATATAAAACTTCAAATATCCTTTAATTGTTTTGAGCAGTGTAGTAGGCATTTATTCCATAATAGCAATAACATAGCATTTATTGTCCCTTTTTTTAAGTTTAGTATTAAAAAAGAATTTCCTGTTGCGGAACAAAGAATTTTTTTTTTCTCGGATTATGGAGCGGGTTTACTGTGGGATATGAAAACGAGATTTTCATGATTCCAAAGGGCATAACCGGATAAGCATAGGAAACATGCCTTTCAATAAAATTTCCTGATTTTTTCCCTAGATGTGGCTACCTATCTGGCAATATATTTCCCCGATTATCACCCTTTAAATATTGATATTTAATGAGATAAAAATAATTTTTCGATTTTTTAAAAAACTCATTTTCTCAAAATCTACTGCACCGAATTTCATGCCACTAAATGAGGTTAGATAGATACCAAAGATGCATAACTGGAAATTTTTATATAATTTTCTGATTACAAAAACTGTGTGAAATAGCGATAAAAGAATTACAAAAATAAAAATAATATCTTATGGTTATCCGAAAATTTCCATTTTCTTCTAAAAATTTCCCCATATGTGCCCCTATATTCTATATAAATGCCGAAAGTTTGCGTTGGGTACTATATATAAATATTTACAAAAATGTTCATTAAAATTATTGAAATCCATTTTAAGGCTTTATTTGGGGCAGAGCTACTCAACTTCGACACCGGAAGAATTTTACAGAATTGTTGTATTTTAAATTTTAATGAACACATGAACAACATTATCAATTCTGATGATATCAAAATTTGCTGTTGGTGTCGCAGACTACAATAGAGAAGAATATTTTTCGCATAGAAACAAATTACATTCTGCGATATTGAAATTTAACTATAGAAATCACAATCAATTTAAATTAAAATCAGCGCTGCCAAGTCTCCGGGCTTTTGGATACCAGTATTTTAATACAGAAAACGTTAATTTATTTAATTGAAATAATTGAAAGATTTAAAAGAATAACATTTTCTCTAAGATAATAGTGGTGTTCAAAAAGCCGGAGACTTGGCAACTCTATAAAATGTTTTTTACTAATTTTAATAAAGTGTAATTATAGTTAGTATTTTCAAGCTTTTTGACCTAAGATTTGCTTTGTTTTCCTTCATGTTAAATGATTTTTTCTAATAGTTAACCGCCATGATTAGAAACAGATTTGTTGTAGCGAATGCTCTCTATTTCCACCGCCCCTGTATACTAGGCCTGGGCGCTGACAGGAAAATGGCGGCTGCCGAAGGTGGATTTTTTTCAGCGTGTGTACGGTCCCTTAAATATTCGTACCAATAATTTTTTAAGTTTTTTCCGCTTTTCTTTTCTGAGATTAAACAAGTCAGAGAAATCTTTTATAAAATACTGGTGTCAACCTTTAAGGGACCGTACCTACGTTTAAAAAAAAAAATAGCCTTCGGCAGCCGCCATTTTTGAGTCAGCGCTCAGGCCTAGTATTCAGGGGGCGGTGCTATTTCTTACGATGTCGTGTAATAATTGTAATCCGAAATGTGATTGTTGTGGAAGTTTAAAAAAAAATTTAAAAAAAGCAGAAAAAATAAAAACAATAAAGAAACATATTCATTTATTTTAAAAATATTTTTATCTCATCAAAAATTAAACGGTTCAAAATTGTAGAAATATATTTTAAAATACAAAGCATCGTCCAATGTTGTCGGCTTTCTTTTTTTTTTTTTTTTTTTTACTCAAATTATGTATACCTAATTTTATGTTTCAAAGAAACAGCCACAGAAATCTGCCAGTAAATAAATCAAAAATTGCTGGTATCTTGAATAAAAAATTATCTATTTCTACCAAAACCAGACGATACCTCAGAAATAAAGGAACACATTTGGTTCTAACTCTAGTTATATGATATCCATATTTCATTACGTTAGTTCGGCTATAAAAAAAGTGGCGAAACTACATTTTCTTATTACCCTTAGTTAAAAGTGGTGAGAATGTTTGAATAAAAGTCATTATACTAACTGTTGTTACATTTCGATACCGAAGAATGTTGTTGTTTTCCAAGCAAAAATATGTATCTGTATCCGATTCAAAACACCAGTTTTCGATATCGAAATAGTGTCGACAGTGCTGAAAAGCATGGCTTATATGCTTAAAGGGATCTAAAATACATCAGTAGACACATTTGTCTGCTGACTTTGTTCGAAGAATTCTTCCGATGTCAAAGTTGAGTAGCTCCGCTCCAAATAACGCCTTAAAAGGAATTTCAATAATTTTAATACACATTTTTGTAAATATTTATATGTAGAGCCAAACGCAAACTTTCGGCATTTATATAGACTATACGGGTACGTATGGGGGATTTTTTACAAGAAAATGGTAATTTTCGGATAACCATAAGACATGATTTTTATTTTTGTAATTTTTTTTATCGCTATTTTACACAGTTTTTATAATCAGAAAATCATATAAAAATTTCCAGTTATGCATCTTTGGTATCTATCTAACCTCATTTCATGGCATGAAATTCGGTGCAGTAGTTTTTCAAAAAATGAGTTTTTTAAAAAATCGAAAAAACATTTTTATCTCATTAAATATCAGTATTTACAGGGTGATAATAAGGGAAACATACTGTCAGATATGTAGCCACATCTGGGAAAAAATAAAGAAATTTGATTGAAAGATATGTTTCCATTGCTTATCCGGCTATGCCCTTTATACGCTTAAAAAGGTGAATGAAACATATCCCAATAATTCTAATTTTATTCATTATATACCAGTTAAAGAATACGAATCAGTATGTATATTCTTTTAATTAAGTGTACGGAAGCATTAAACCCTTGTGGAGCAGCGACCGATATTCGGGCCGCGTAAGTTGCTCAGATTAGGGGATTATTCTCACGAGCGAATTTTGCCAATTCAATGTGGCAAAAATTTCTTGTTTAAGAAACCGGTGATTAAAGATTAAAAAATCTGCAAAAGACGCTTGTCCTTAAGGGGTTAAATTTGATTGCAGGAAAATTATTCTTGTCAAGTAGCAGTTTATTGTGATAGACTGC
Source organism: Maratus speciosus (assembly GCA_963932465.1). Classification (NCBI taxonomy): domain Eukaryota; kingdom Metazoa; phylum Arthropoda; class Arachnida; order Araneae; family Salticidae; genus Maratus; species Maratus speciosus. Next base: position 168,449,491 of record OZ010794.1, read on the forward strand.
TAGTGTTGAAAAAAAAAAAGTTGTTGTAAGGATGTAATGTGAGGAGTCGGTGACTAAGAGCGACTTCTAACACTATGACATTGTAAGGGATAGTATAGAAATCTCTTCTTTAACCCCTTGAGGGACGCTGGTATTTTTATGAAACCACTTAATTTTAATTCCAAAATGTCACAATGGTACACGAATTTTGGTTAACAAAATTTCGTTTTATTATATAAGCGAAATGTAGCTTTTTCGTATTTACAAATAAATTTGTTTCATACTCCGATGTCATTCATTAATTTCAACACTTTAGCAACGGAATTGCTTTGCCCCTGAAAGGGTTAAAACCCCTTGAGTACGACACACGTACGTGAATGAAAGTACGTGCGTAACGACGATAACATACGCTCGTAAGTGGTTTCGGTAGCTGGAAGCCGTTCGCTGTTTTCGACGACGCTCTTAACCCTTTTAGGGGCAAGGAACTTGTATTCGTAAAATGTTGAAATAATTGAACGACACCAGTATTTACAACAAAATTTATTTGTAAATGTACATTTTCACGTACATTACAAAAGTGAAATTTTCATTAAAAAAAATTTGCGTGCTAATTTTACAATTAGGAATTAAAATTATGTGATGCCATAGCGGAATCACCGCCCTTCAAGGGGTTAAGAGGTTATTTTTTTTTTTCACAACAAACTAAAAATAGGGATCATACACCGCTTTTACGGTACTATTTGCCTTATATGCTTTAAATATGTCCACCATTAAATAAAGCGAATATTACAGATCAAAATAAGTGGTGTCGAATGCTTTTAGTAACGGAACAAGAAAACTCTTCTTGCACGAACGGTGTACCGTCGAGCCTGTTAAGTGGTTAAGAAAGTAGTGATTTGCTATCCCCTATCACAGGAATCTTATTAACCCGTAAAGGGCGGTGGGATATAATATATCCCACCTATTTTTTTATTCAAAAATATCACACTCTCACCAAAGTTTTGAATAAAATTTTGGTTTAATAATGAAAGTAAAAAAAAAACAGCTCTTACTTATTTGCAAATAAATTTGTTTGTATATCCAGATGCCAATCAATCGTTTCAACATTTTTTTTTTTTTTTTTTTTTTTTTTTTTTTAACAGAAGAAATTTGCCCTTGAAAGGGTTACTGAAATACTCAAGTATACCTCCATAAAATGTGGTTTAATTTGAAACAAGTTAAACTTATTTCGGACCGGAAATTTATTTTAGGAATAAAGTAAAATAAGTTATAAATAGAGAGTAAAAATTATTTCCATAAAAATGTAATATATAAATTTTCTGCTTCAAAAAGTTTCATACCTGGATCAAATTAAACCACATTTTACGAATGAATATTTAGGTTTGTAGCCAGGTTGACAGTTTAGGTTCTTTTTCTTTTCAGAAATTCCGGAATCATACAATAGATATTTCGAAGGATAAATATTTACTTTATGTAATCAAAATATATCTCATATAAAGCAAAAAATATTACAGTCATTCAGGGTAACTTTGAACCGCATTTGCTCTATTTTCAGAAGCCCCAATCTTATTTAAAGAATATTGTTGTAACTAGTGGCATAAAAGTGAAGAAAAGATCCTAAGTTATTGTATGATTATCACAACTTAAGGAATAATAATGATATAAACAATAAAATATGTATTTTTATCCCGGTTCAAAGTAATCCAGCCATATAGGGTAACTTTGCACCATATTATAAATATCATATAAAATAAAGCATTATAAAGAAAATATTTTATTTAGGTTAAATTTGGAGCGAAAAAAGTTTTTTTTCAGATATTTAAAGACTCTTAATTTACATTTCCCAACATCACAAGATTTGTGTAATTTATGATATTAGAACGAATATTATGCATAAGAAGAGAGTGAAAGAAGAAAGCCATGAATATTTAGCCAAAAAGAAATGATTATTGTTCATATAAAACATAAAAATGCAGCGAAAAACAATTTTTATTGTTTTAATTCAATAATATATCCATAGTTACAGTAGTATATACTAGTACTAGTATTAACCCTCTCGCTGCGTAAGTAATTATTCGCGGTGAGCGTCTTTTGCAGAATTTTAATCTTTTATCACCGGTTCTTTAAAGCAGAAATTTTTGACTATAGTAATCGGGGAAAATGTCCTGATCAAAGCGATATAAGTAAGCGTACAAACTTAATACTGGAATCAGGCGTAAATTAACACAGTTGTGCCATCTTCTGGACGGGGTGATAATCCACATACGCGGGATTTTAGTGTGACGTCATATATGATAGACATCTACCATCTGCACATATTTTCTAAATCTTTAGTCACTCATGGAACTGAATTTTGTTGCCAAATTTATTGCAAAATAATGGCGTAGCGAGAGGGGCGCCCAGATGCACTCGACACCACGATATTCTCTTCGTCTTGTCAGAGATATTTCAGCTGTTAATGAAGGTGAAAAAACCTTTACAATTTTAGTGGTGTGAAATAAGGAAACAGTTAGGCATTTTCCTGTACTTTAACCCCGTCCGCTACCTGGCGGGCGACCTTGATTGATGTGACCTCTCCCATTTAAGATAGGACACTTACTTATATCGCTTTGTTCCTTATTAAATCAGTCAAAGTTTTCGCTAAAAAATGACTGGTGGGAATAACCAAATAGTACTAAATAGACTGAAAAATGCATGCCCGAGTATATCTCGGGTTGCGCAGCAAGAGGGTTAATCAAACAAGAATAAAAAAATTCATGTGCAAAGTTGCCAGATTAGCCCCCATTTTCATTCAGAAATTTATCACCCTTACCAGAAATAAAGAAGAGTATTTTATGCTTTACTTAATATAGGGGTGCACAACCTTTTAAGAGAAGGGCCACTTACAAAAATGTTTAGGTTGTCGGGGACCACATGAGTAACACAGAGAATTATATTTCGGAGAGATGAGCTGAAGCCTATAATCGGATAAAAACATGGTTTCAGAGGTGAGGGTGCACTGAGAAAAATGACACTTTCAAATCTGAGCAAATCGATGTTTTCATTTTGTTATGAAACTTTTTGTTTCAAATATGACGACTCAATGCTTTCAATTCTGAAATACCGTAAATACTCAGTTTCAAACAAATTACTTTTTATTCGTTAAATGTAATAAATTTCACCTGTGTAGTTGAATTTATTCATATTATTTCATTTGCAATGATTTCGAATGAAACGCTCCTTTCAATAATATTTTATTAGATGAAATGTGGTGAACAAATTTTTATCGCGGAAGAACACTTAAAAGCCTTCGTAATGTGAACGTAGAAGCGTAGCGTTTGTTTTTCAGCCTTCGAAATCGAAGATTGGGTGAATTCGTAAAAGAAAGACTTCGCAAGATTTCATTGAAGAATTAGAAGGTAATTTCATTAATTTTGTTGTCTCGAAGTATTTATCCCTATTTTTATTGTATGCATATTTAATTTCTATTAGTTATCTTATGATTAGAGTTATCTATGTACCATGTTGCGTACACTCTAAAAGCGGCATTTAGAAAACGGAGCAAAAAATACTCAAATCGGAGTATGTCACACAGTCAAAATGGCCCCGAATCAAAATTACCCAAGTTTGAAACATGCATATACTCATTTCTGAAAACATGCACACACTCAAGTATAAAGCATCATGCGCTCATATTTGAGTATGTCCGTGTTTTTAGAAATGAGTACATGCATGTTTCAAACTTGAGTAATTTTGATTCGGAACCATTTTGACTATGCGACATACTCAGATTTCAGTATTTTTTGCTCAGTTTTGAAAATGTCGTTTTTAGAGTGTGGAAGTTTTACTCTTCTCGGTTCCCCTACCCAGTCAACATATCCAATTTAGTTGGCAAGGATAGACCAACAGTTTATGTTTGTATATCATAACAGAGGTATAGCAAACATTATTTTCAGGTAGTGATAATGTTCCGTGACTTTGTTCGGGGGAGTATAATATTTGCTTTAATAAAAGTGCTAAAAAACAAACATAGACATAGGCATGAAAGTGGCAAGTGCCGGAAAAAAAATGAGAACTTTATGAATGAAAAGGGAGGGGAAGAGCCGATCAAAGAAATTTGAGATTTTTCTACACTCTATCAAGGAAATTCCCTTTTTTCGCGCCCGATCAACAAAATATGCTTTTTTCCGCGCCCGATCAACAAATTTTTCAATTTTTGCGCTCCTGATCGACAAAATTTGCGATTTTCCACTCCTGATCAACAATATTTGTGATTTTTCCACGCCCTACCTACGATATTCACTATTAACTGACTCTGACAAAATTTGTAATTTTCCCGGCGTTAATTCTTGATCATCAACGCGATAATTCCAAGCTCAATCGACAAGACACACGATTTCCCCATGCCGATTGACGAAAATTACGATTTTCCACGCCTGATCGACAAAATTCGCAATTCTTCCGCACCCGATCAACGAAATTCGCGATTTTTCCACGCCCTATCAACGATATTCGCTATTAACTGATTCTCACGGAATTTGCAATTTTTCCCGCAGCCGATCAACGAGATTTGTCCGAGCCTGATCGACAAAATTCATCATTTTTCCGCACCCAATCAACGAAATTTGAAAACTTTCCCGGACTGGTCATGAAATTCGCGATTTTTCCCGCACCCGATCAAAGAAATTAGCGATTCTTAACTGACTGACAAAATTTACAATTTTTCCAATGGTAATTTGACGAAATTCGCGATTTTTTCTTTCGATAAACTGACGATACTCACGACTTTTCCGCAGCTGCTCATCGAAATTTGCAAATTTTCCGCGCATCACCGACAAAATTCACAATTTTTCCATGCCCGATCAACGAAATTTGCGACTTTGTCGCGTTTCATCGACAAAATTTGGGATTTTTCCTTCCCTGATTGACAAAATTTGCGATATTTCACTGCCGATCGACGATATTTGCGATTTTGCCTGCCCGATCAACGAAATTTGTGATTTTTGTGTGCCGATCAACGAAATTAGCGATTTTCCAATCGTGATTGACAACAATTTGTGATTTTTCCGTACCCGATCGGCGAAATTTGCGATTTTTACATCCGATCGACAAAATTCACTATTTTTACGCATCCGATCGACGAAATTCTCGATTTTTATGAGCCCGATCAACGAAATTTGCGATTCTTAACTGATTGACAAAATTTGCAATTTTTTCTCTTGATTGATGAAATTCACGATTTTATCTCGCGATAAACTGACCAAACTCACGATTTTTCCGCAACCGATCAACGAAATCACGTTTTCGCGTATCATCGACAAAATTCGCGATTTTTCTGTGCTCAATCAACGAAATTCGCGATTTTTCCTCACCCGATTGACAAAATTCGCGATTTTTCCACCCCTGATCGACTCAATTTGCGGTTTTTTCCGCTTCTGATCGACTCAATTTGCGATTTTTCTGCGCCTGGTCGACGAAATTCACTATTTTTCCGTGTCCGATCGACGAAACTCCCCATCTTCGATAGACTAAAATTCGTGGTTTTGCAATAAAGTTTGCAATTTTCCCTCGCTTGATCAACAGAATTCGCGATTATCCCGTGCTCGATCAACAAAACTCGCAATTTTTCCGTGCCAGAATGAAGAAATTCGCTATTTTTTCTTGCCTGATCGATGAAATTTGCGATTTTCCAGTGCACGTTCGATGAAATTTGTGATTTTTCAGTGCCCGTTCGATGAAATTCGAATTATTTTTCGACTAGCGACAGACGAAATTGGAAAGTTGGGAATTTCCTATGTTGATATCTATGGTATCGGCCGGCCAATAAACGAAATTCACGATTTTTAACAGATTGACAAATTTGCAATTTTTTCCCGCAAAAAAATTGAAGAAATTCACCATTTTTTTCTTATAGGCAAAAATTGCGATTTTTTCCAGTTATAAATTTACGAAGTTCGCGGGCCACAAGTTAACACATCGCGGGACACTTTTGGCCCGCGGGCCACCTGTTGTGCATCCCTAATTTAATATGATAGATGTAACGGTCTTAGAAAGTAAAAATGGTTCTTTGGAAATTTCCAGTATCAATTCAAAATGTCGAATTAAATTTTGTGGCCAAACTGGCATCCCTGGTTGAATGTATGGGATGTCAAATTTTAATATCTCTGGCGCGAATAACGTCTTTAAATGAATTTTATGTATTTTACACATATTTTTGAAAATATTTACATGTTATATACAATACACACTTTCGGCATTTATATATAATATACGTGCACATATATATAATCTTTGACAAGAAAATGGTATTTTCGTATAACCATAAGATATGATTTTTATTTTTGTAATATTTTAATCATTATTTCACATGGTATTTATCAACAGAAAATTATACAGTATTTATCAGTAAACAATAAACCTAAGCCTAACTTTGAGCCGGCTCAGGGTTATACTGAAATTAAGGTAAAATGTCAGTGCCTTCTAATTTCACATCTTACTGACTCTTAGGGAATACATAATCTAAAAATAATAACACATTTATAATATTTGGATAATAATATGTCTGATAAATGAGTATATTATTGCTTACTATAAAAATTTAATTAGATTACAACAACTTCAAAACAGCATTAAAAATTAACTTGAAAACAGTACTTCACAATAATAGCTGTATGAAGCAATTAACTGTGTGTAATGCTGTCAATATATGTTCTAAAATAAAGAGTAGAAAGCGCCGTTTATAACCTTGCCAACAGAGCACTGGAGTTTATCCATCATTTTAAGTCAAACTTATTTAAAATTGGGGCGTGGTGCAAAGTTACACTCCATGGATCAAAGTTACCCCGAATTACTGTACTTGTAACTCCTGATTTAAAAATTGGGACAATCTGGGAACATTGGTTTGCAAGTATGACTACATTAAAAATATTTCATTAATTTCGGATATTTAAACAGACAAAAGATGTTCACAATTATGTAACAAATAAATGCTTTATAATAATTTTCAATAACGGTGATTCAAACGTAATATGTTTTTGTTTAATATTTAAAATACACTTATATATTTCCGTAAAGGCCTAGGATTCTAGCTCTTTATCATTGAAAAGAACCGCCCCGCTCCGTTTTATAAAGTAAATCTTATGCTTTTATCAAGGTTCGCACACTCCTTGGAATTTCCAAGGGCTCTGGCACCACTATTAATGATAAGAAAATTTACATTTATTTTTTAAACCAAAGAATTCGCAACCACACCCTTTATTTACAGATTTTGCAATAATTTTCTGCAGTGAAATACTTTGAAAATACTGTTAAAATTTAGTGGTAAAACCCTGTTTTATACATGCAGTTATACTTAAATACTGAAGATGTTAACATAAATATGTCAAAATTCGTGTGAGTGAACTTTAAAAGTTCTTTAGCGCCGTTTTCAACCCCTTAACGGCCGCATTAAATTGCGGTTTAAAAATTTGAAGTGCATATTGACATCACGTTTTTGGAAAAGTAATATTCACCTTATTTAATGACAGTTAAAATGATAACATAATAAAGCCAATTACACTATCTCATAAAACTGGTGGGATTTAAACAATCTGAATATCCTCTTGAGACCCGATAAAAATAAAATACATTATAAAACACCCATTTTAACACTAGAAAGCCCGCTAGCAGTTATTTTGACTGCTACCAAATTAATATATCTGGTTTCGAACGAGAATTTTTTTTTTTATAAAACTAGTTTAAAAGATATAAAGGAAAAAAGACTAGTTAAATGGATAAGTTAATAATTTAAATTAAAAATTCTGGTGTGACATATTTTTTCTAAAATTTGAGTAAAATTCTCTGTCTTTCTAGTATTAATGAATGTCAGGTCTCAGGAGGATAAAAGATACATCCCGTGAATATCACGGTTGCGAGAATTAAGGGGTTAAGCCTATTTCTAGGTGATAAATCTGAGGTTTTTTTTAAAAAAAAAAAAGAAGAAACAGAGGATTTCATTTACACATTAAAAAAATTGCGCCCTGCAGAACTCTGTTTGATAAAACTGACAATTTATACCAGACTAAATTTACATAAGCAAATAAAAAACTGCGCTTCATGCTCGCACCATGCATACATGCGGTTGTTTTCATGTCTAATTAGTATTTTGTGATATATATCGGAATCGTTATTTCCCAACAATCATCTATCGTTATATAGTGGCATCCATTTTCAAAACATTATTTCAATTATTCAGTAATTCAATTAATATCCTTCAATTCATTATTTCAATCAAAAAAAATCTTTCTTTTCAACTGCTGAAGTGAAAACTGTCTGAATCATCAACCACAACACAAGAAAATGCTTTTTTTTTTTTTTCGTATGATTCTGTTTTAAAAAATCGACGATGCTGTATTGCGATAGCTAAATGCCGGGTAAAGATACAAACTATTCAAATTTAATTAGAAATTTGATATGGATGCTAATTTTAACACAAGAACGCCCGGAAATTTTACTCTTGTTTCATAAAAATATTTTACACCAGAATTTTTATTTCAAATTATTTGACTGATTTATATAACGTAAATCTCTGTTTTAAAATTTAACTTATATTGTGAAAGAATTTCTGGTTCCAATTGATATTTAATCATATGGTCGGAGTCGAATCGACTCCTTTCGGGCGTTGTAGGGTTAAGACGTAAATGCTCGAACAGAACTTTTTTATTTCAAATTTAAATGAGTGCAGGGGGAAAAACTTTCGAAATATACGATTTTTGCGATACTGCTGGGACTAGAAATTTGACATGGTTATTTTTAAAATACAAGTATTTTTTAAATGTACTATAGTTTGTAAAAAAAATCGAAATTTTGGTTAAATGAGAGAAAAATGCTCTAAAATGTTCTGAATTACAATTTTTATGAAGCTGTTAGGAACAGAAACTTAAAATTTGAATTGACAGCTAATTTTAAGACGGAAACGATTGCTATGGAATCTCACGCTGTTATATTTGCTGTTCTGACGACACATTACCAGCAGCTCCACCAGCTTGATATTCCAGTATTAATGCATTCATTATCGAACAATCATTTTATTTATTAAATTCTAACTAAACTAAATGACTTTAAAACTAAATAAAAAACACTTTAACTTTAAAGTACCATACCTAGTTCCATCCCACGATCATTTGTGTATATCGAATTAATTTTTTATTACCTAATTAGAAATATCTGTTTCAATATAAAAATCCAAAAATGTATATAATGTGTGCTACCAAATAAGGAATATTGTCTTACAAATTTTGTATTTTTTATTTGACCTTCCATAAATATGCATTAAGGTCCAGGCAGAATGCAAAAGAGAACTGCCTATATCTCACAATAAAATGTGCATTAATTTAAAATATTTTTAGTGCATTTAGTAAGATCGAGACTAAAATCTTCTATCGTGTGGACTGATTTTTCCTGCAATTTGGATTCATTCCGGGTTAACATTTTGTATGAAAGTTGTTTTCGGATACGTGATTCAACACAACTCGCATAATTGAAAAAAAGACGATTGGAAATAAAGACTGGATGACCAGAATATTGATTAAGATATATGTGGTATAGAAATCTATATAGAAAATTATGTGGGACGCGTTGTTTTTTTTTCTTTTTTTAAAAAACGGGGCAGAAGCTATGTGGTATAGAAATCTATACACACAGCTTGTTATACAATTAAAATATTTATACAAAACAGAACAACCGATTATTATTCAAGAGAAAATAATAAATGGCATTTTGACAAATATTTCTTTATAAAATAAATAAAGTAAATTAATTTGAATAAAATCTTAAGAGTATTTAGATAAAGAAAAATCATAATTTATAATAAGTATATGGATGCATATATATGTTTTTGGTATCATTTCATTTGTAAAAATTAAAGTTTGTGAATATTGAATGTATTTCGTAATATGGCAATTAATTAAGAATTTTGTAATATTTTATATAAAAATTAACAGTGTGATAAAAATTCACATATACTTCAGACGAAAATAGGGCAATAAAACTTATAGGAAGGGCACATGGACGCCATATAAGACATGTTAATAATAAAGCCAGTCACAATTATTTATGATGCACTTAGCACTGACAGGGCTACTATTTATTGGTATCATCGTTTGTGGCAGAGGGGGTCCAAAGCTCACAGGTGACGTCAGATCCCCGTAAACGAAGAGAAAAAAATAGCTATGCGTTGGAAAAATACGGAGACGCCCAGAAGAGGGGATCAAAAGCAAACCACAGCCAAGAGATCAGGCGCACCAGTAAGAGAGAAGCACCAATCGACGAATAAAAAAAATCATATTGTACTAATGAAATACGCCCATTTTTTTGTGGAGGAAGATTTTGAAAAAAAAAAAAGAGACACTTGGATTTTGTCTTCACCTATGTCGCTCCTCCTGAAGGAAGCTCTGGGATTAGTCTTGCGACCAAAAGGGCTAGGTTGATAAGCTGAAGTCTGCGAAATCCTGCATCACCCTGTATCGGATATGGAAAGAAGTCTGATCTCGGAGGGCTCCAACATTTCTAATGGCTATTGATGGATGGAACTCTGCGAAAACTTTCATCATCCTGTATTGATTATGGACAGCACTCTGACCTAGGAGTGCGACACCATTTTTCTGATGGCCATTAGCGGATGAGATGGGATGCCCCACCACCATTTTTCTGATTGCCATTAGCGGATGAGATGTGATGCCACACTGAAAAGTTCCAGTTATCACCGTGATTGTATAAAGAGTTCAGCCAAAAGAGACTATATGAACTTTAATGTGCTCGGTCAAAAGTGACTTTCAAAATTTGAAAGGTGCGGACCAAATCTACCTAGTGATAAGAACTATCAGTGCTCTACAGGAAGTGTTTTCGCCCTTTCGTCTGAGGTATATGATGAGTTCATTACTTAATATATGGCCATTATTTTATTATATATTTATGTTGTATGCGTAGGATTTTCTGTGTCTAATATTTTATAGGCAAAATTTTAATGCAGTTATGAGTATTTGTCATTATTATGGACTAATCATAATATTAAAATATCAGCGTTGGAAATTTGTCAATAACTTGGCTTTAAAGCCCATTTATTTGTGCTGTGAAAACTTCAACCAACGTTTTGAATCCAAAATTCCACAAAGATATGACTCATAATTATCTTGTTATGAGATCTCATGTAACTGAGTATGCTATCAAATTAATATGCATTTAAGAGTAATTATGTTTGATATATGGAAGTTATGTGCTTGAAAATAATAAAATTTGATTCTATATGTGCATTTACTATCTTTTCTTTGAAGCATTATTCTTATTCTTTTTTAAATTTATGAGTTTTAAGAGTTTAATTTTAGAAAATATTAAATTGAATAATTATCTATGCAACCCACTGAATCCTGAATATAAATTTTAACGTTAAATAAGTCGATTCTGAGTATTGACGTATAATTTTATTCAACATTTATTCTCCTCCTATTTTATTAATTAATATTACCCTCTTTTGATCTTTCACAACGCGGATCGGGTAATATTTCTATCATTTGTACTACCACTTTATTGTCGCGTGACCAAGTGTGTTGGTGATGGATCGTCACCACAATATACACTTCATACCTTACCCATTTCCGGCACAGTGTGCCCTGGTCGGGATACTTAATTTTAATTCCAAACTTACAAACGGCAACAAAAATATTTTAATAAAATTTTGCAATAACAAGGAAAGTGTAAATTAACAAATTTTTTTTTTAATTTCTAAAAAAGTCGTATGTTAATTCCGGTGTCATTCTATGAAATCATCATTTTACAACAAAATTTGCCTGTGCCGGAAAGGGTTAATAGCTTGAGAATCCTTTTTTTTTTTTTTTTTTTTTTTTTTTTTTTTTTTTTTTTTTCATTAAACATGAAACTAACAATAAAGACATAACCGCATATCTGTACCGTATTTTTTTCATAATTGCAATAAAACCTAGCATTAGTTCCCTTATTAAAAAAAAAAAAATGTTTTGAGTTAACACCTTCGGGACGGGAGCCTTTTACGAAATTTTTAATATTTTGTCACAGTTTTTTAAAAATAGAAATTTATGTCTTCTTGAATCGAGAAAATGCGCTGATTAAATAAGGCAAATTTTACAGTAAAATTTTACTGGTGGAAACAAGGATTCTGAGGAAAACAAGGAAAACAAGGATTCTGAGCGTTTCATGTGGCACGTATACGTGTCGCTCGTCCCCAAGGGGTTAAAATATGTCTCACTGCAAATAGTATTTTTTTATTATTATTACGAGTTGGAACTCGTCGAATTTCTACGAAAGAAAATGTTTACAAAGGAACTCTAGCATCAAATTTATAATGCATCGACAACAATAATTACAATAAAAAATCCAACTTACACTTGTTAGTTTAACCCTCCGAAGATATATTTTAACCTGAGATTAACAAAATACTTTTTCCATAAACCTCAACTGTTAAAATTATTGAAAAATTAAACTTTATTCATATACGTAATCAGTAACATATTATCAAGATAAGTAATTTTTACTAAGTTATCAACTGATGGTATTATGAAAAATCAGCAAAAATGATTTCACCTTGACATAATCATAGAATTTTCCCCCTTTAAATCTAAACCGAATCAATTAATTTTCCACGTTTCACATCCATATTAACCATTTAAAAACATTTTAACGCGAAATAGATTATTAATAAATATATTTTTAAGCTTGAAGTCATGTTTGTCAACTATTACAACTTTCAATGTTAAAATCCCCACTCGTGATTTGAGGTCTTAGTATAATCTCTGTACCTGCGCGTAAAAATTCCAGAAATTTGTAACTTTTAGACGTATTCAAGGGGAAATATCTCATTTTATCATATAAAATTATCGTTTTCTTTTAAATATGACGCCATTTTCAGTCGCTGAAATGTTTTGTCTATTGTCTCAAACTCAATATCAGCGAAATGGAAAAATAGTGAAATATAACAGCATCAGCAGGGAAATTGTGTCTTTTTTAAAGCGTAACATCATTTTCTGTTCATTTTTTTTTAAAAAAAGATATTTTTAATATTAATGAGAGAATGGCATCAGTAAAAATATAATCAATAAAGATAACTAAACCACTTTTAATAGAAATGAAGTACTTCAGTTGCCGCAATTAGAAAATTGGTATTAAAAACTATAAAAAAATTAATATTTCAAAAACAAATTGAGATACAGCTTTCAAACAAATTACATTTAAAAGTGCATTTTTTTCTGCATACGACGGTGTAAACATTTAAAATGTGGGATGTTTAGAAGTTTAAAAATTTGCAGTAGCGAAAACTGCAAAACCGAAATTTAATTTCAAATTTCAAAGTGTTGCCATTCACAGAATGACGTATGCGTCACGCACAGATATGTTTGTCCTTTATAATATAGATAGGGAATTATGCCTGGTATCATCCGACATTGCAAGATATTCGAACCAAACTTTCAAGCTCCTCTCGTTAACAGGATTTGTATGGGTGCCGTTATTTTCAAGGCCAAATATAAGTATTTTATTATAGAAAAATAAATATAGTTTAAACAGACGAAATTCCGCCTTATTTAAGGAGAGATTTTCCATAAGAAAATACTGGTACCGAAGAATTTATTAGTCTCGAAATTTAAGGACCCCTGCGAACCATGTTTAAACGTTCAAAAAAGAAATAAAGAAAACTTCAATGTAACTTTAATGTTATTCATCCTGCACCGGTAAGAGAATATCATAGAATTAGTATAATTTAATCAAATTAATGTCGTTGCTTGCAATAATTCTTAGATCTGCATCATGTCGAGCAGCAGTTTCTGTGTGTAGGGCTGCTGCTGTTAAAATTTTCAAACAGTAGTAAAGATTGGAATAGGTCATAACCTGGGCAGGAAAGTTTTATATCGTCGGTATAACGACTTTACCGTTATATATTCATTATTCCTCCTTTCCCCTCAAAAAAATCAACTTTTAACCTTACTGGTTTATTATAAATGGTCATTATTCTCCCCCCCCCCCTTCAAATAAAATATTTAGTTTAAATTTGACATTTTAGAGGTAATTTCATAGGTCTTTATTCATTCTCTCCCCCCCCCCTCTCACTACTGTAAGTTTCGCTTTTACTTTTTAAAGTTCTTTTCAAATGCAGACATCATTTATCTCTGTTCCTTTTTCTGTCTTTCAAATTCACGCGATAGAAAAAGATCTTAACCGCAGCTATTTTCCATTGAAATAAAGTAAAAGAATAAAATACAAATGAATGTCTTTCGCTTTGCAGCCGACGATATCTAATGCATATTTTCCCAGCCTCTGGGCTTGCATTAGTATTCATTTCTCACCCTTGTACTTTGTCGAATAAAAGCCATATGCCCCTTGCTGACTAATTCAGCTGTCGTTAAAATCTATAACGAGCGTGTAATATCACGTGTTTGCTATGTCTTTAACCACTTTCCCTTACTGCAGGAATGTTAAGATACGTGTAACCATTTAGCCGCGCCATGGCGTAAGTTTGAGTTCTATGTAATACTTCGGGATGCTTCTGATTCCTTTGTCCACGCCACCAATATTCATCGCCAATACAGTACATATGTTCCTATTCATCTCGCCAATGAGTGAGTGATTGTAATGAATTTTTTACCACTACTCCCTCTGATCTTGAATGTGAGAGACCTCAGCTCGCTGCCCTTCGGGGTCGCCCCCGTCGGGCAGTCTAATGTTTAACTTCTCCCGTCCCACTGTACTCTCATGGCCCTCCTTTTAAAATTTTCATAATAAAGAAGTAAGTCCTCGAAATCTTCGTGTTGGAGTTTTTTTTTTTCATTCATTCATGAATCTAGGAATTTCTAATATTCTCCTCCATAGTCGGTACCATATCAAACTATCCAACATGAAAAGAGTGTTGCCAGAAGACTACATTTTTATAATTCATATTTGTTGAATGGCCCCACTTTTCTGAAATGGCAAAATTCCCCTTGTTTTTGCCTTAATTACTATGTCATTAAATAAGTCGAATTTAGTATTTCAAAAAAGCTGTGCCAATCAAGAAATCTGAATTTAAAAAAAGTAGCCCACTAGCAACAGCGTTTTCGTATTTATATGGTTTGGCATGGTACCGACGGTTATACGAGTGTTGCCAGTGGGCTACTTTTAAAAAAAATCAGATTACTTGATTGGCAACACTTTTTTGAAACGGTAAAATGCCCTTTATTTTGCCTTAATTAGTATGACATTGAAATAAGGTGAATTTCAAAAAAGTGGTGCCAATCAAGAAATCTGAATTAACACGTTCACGCCGGCGCGGTGGGTCACACTTGATTGTCTCAGAGTTGTCAAGTCTCCGGTTTTCTGCACACCACTGTTATTTTAGAGAAAATGTTGTTCATTTAAATGGCCCAATTGTTCTAATCAAATAAAACAACATTTTCTGTATTAAAATACTGGTTTCCAAAAGGCCGGAGACTTTCCAGCTCGGAGACAGTCGAGTGTGACCCACCGCGCCGGCGTGAACGTGTTAAACAAAAGCAAGCCAATGCCAATACTGGTTTTTGCCGTTTGGCCTCCGTGTTTATTGAGAAGGCCGAAACTCATATCGGAATTTCCGAAAGGGTAATTTTTACATTATGCTATCCTGAAATGTCTTTCATTAATTTAAGTAAAATTTATAGATTACAAATTTTGAATAGAAAATGATGCCAAACTCCCTATCTTGCTCCAGTGGTCTAAGACTCAAATTGACAGTTTTATTTATTCACAAATAGAAGAAAGCTAAAAAAAATCTCCTCATACTTAAAAAAAGAATGTAGGCTTTTCTTAAGGTACTTCTGAAATTTCTAAAAAATAACGGGTTATCCGGAAAGATCGCGCCGTTTCATACGATGATTGTTTACTCCCCCTTATGAATGTATATGCGACAATGTCTCTTTCGTCCCAAAATAATACTTCTAATAATAATAAAATAATAATAATAGCTATAAAAATAAGAAAAATAATATCATAAATTAACATTATATATACCATAAATTTTACTCAAGATTTATAAAAAATATTTTGCACCAGAATACTTATTTAAAACTGTTTAACTTCCTTATTTTATATTTTTCCCATTTATTTGTAACATTTATACCTATTTTACGAAGATATTTCTTGTCCCAATCTAAATATCTGTATTTGGTATGAGTCAAAATGACACACCAGGACCCTTCAAGTGTTAATAGAAATAATAATAGTGATTATAGCAGTATTTAGTATCATTGTGAAAATAAATGTTCAGCTATCAAGTTTTTCACAGCGATTTACGAAATAAAAACAATATTATACACATTGTTTATTAATACTAATGTGGATTTTTAACAATTTTTAAGTAGATTTTTTTTTTTTCTCTTACCTTTTTACAAAAAGCGAAAAAGAAAGATTGAATGGATAAATGAATGTTTGTAAGACGTGCATATAAATATTTGATGTATTATTTAAGGTAATTTCTGTCATGTAAGTTATAGCTGAAGAAAGTCTTTTTTAACCCGAAGCTCATTTTAATAACTAAAGACAAGTGGCTGATTCCATGAAAACTTGTCATGTCTGTCATATTCTACGATTTTGACTACCAGTATTTTAGAACGGGAAAATGTGACTTATTTTATCGGAGATATCTCGTCAATTGAATAACTTGAAGCAAACTTTTCAAAAATAACGGTGGCCAACAACCATAGCGATTTTCAGCTGTGGGACAGACATGACAAGTTTTCATGGAATTAGCCAAGTAAGAAATACAATATGAACTTTTAAAAACTTGCCGTTTTATTTAACCCCTTAAGTTCGCTTACTATTTGGAAAAACCATCAAAAAAGTACCTATTTTTTTATTACAGAAATTGAATAATTATAAGGTTTCTAAATAAAATATGTAATTAGTTATTCTATGCGAAAAACATGATGTTATAGAACAAATTCACATTTGTAGAAAAGCGATCATGCGAGAATTCTGTGTCTTAATGTTTGTTTTACAATAAAAATTAATGCGAATAAGATCTTTATTTTGCACATCTTAGATCTTTATTTATCATCATCTCATACATTTTTTCAAATAATATTTGAAATAATATCTATACATTAAATTTTGATTATTATCATTTTTTTTAGTGTGGTATATTTCGAAACATACAACACGAATTCCAACATCAAAATCAGCGCCAAAAACCAAACCCACCTGGTGATATTCAAAGACTTCACACTGAAATGCCAGTTACTTTTTTCTAGTTTCAGAAGTTTTTCCAGCAATTAAATCTCCAGCCCGGAAATATGACGGACACAAGAAATGACGAACGACACCTCAGCCCGTGATATTGACAGGAGCGAGAATTAAGGGGTTAAAACGACGAAGATAATAATAATATAGATCTTACATGTTTATAATATACATTTCATTTAAATTTAACAGTACTTTCTGCCTGCAATCCCGCGGCTATTATCAAGGAACATTTTTATTAATTCCAGGCCGAAAGTAAAAGGATTTTTTTTAACCCTTTCAGGGGCAATGTAATGCCATTGCTAAAAAGTTGATAATAATAAATGACACCGGATTTGAATTTTTTTTTTTTTTTTTTTTTTTTTTAAATAAGAAAAACAGTTTTTTTTTTAAATTCTTTTGCGATTGTGGCATTTGGGAAATAAAATTAAGTGGTTCCATAAAAATACCACCGCCCCTCAAGGGGTTAAATGTATATTTTTATCTTTAACATTTATACTTTAATTTTTTTGTCTCTTTTAAGTAAAACAATGAGCTTTGTAAAGTTCATATTATGTATTATGTGATTAAATCAAGGTGTAATATTGCATTTCGTCTTATGATTTTATTTATCCCTTTCAGGGGCAAGAAATGGCTCTTCAGTAATGTTGAATTTGCACTCAATATTTAAAAAAAAATGTTTTTCAAAATAAGGAAAAACAATTTTTTCAACTTTTTTCCACCAAAGTATATCTAATTCAAACATTCGTATGCAAATCATGATTAACCCCTTAACAATAACTTTTTTTTCCTAGCAAAAAACATTAAAAATGGGGTTGGACACCACTTTTCCCATACTAAAATATTTACCTTACTTAATTTAAAAATATCTGACAATCATTAAAGATAAATTAACAGCTACAAATTAGTGGTATAAAAATGTTTTTAATAACGAAGCAAGCAAAGTGTTCTTGCCCGAATCCAGTTCGGGCCACACTGTTAAGGGGTTAAGATTAGCTGGGATATAATATATCCCACCGCCCTTCGAGAGTTACAGGCAATAAGTACCAAGTAGAAATACGTTACTTAAAAATAAATTAAACTTCTGGTTGGATACAGATTTATTTTACCCGCGTCTGATATGCCGAAAATGACGGTACAGGTGTTATTTTAACCATCCAGCAGCGGGAAACGCTCATATCGCGTTTCACATACTCTATACAGTTCCGCTGGGGTCAATATTTTCGCGTTCCAGTGGGCTACTTTTTTAAAATTCAGATTGATTGATTCCCACAACATCTTAAAAATCGTTTACTTTGGCTTATTCAAGCATTATTTAATCTGTTATTAAATGAAGTGACTATTTCTAGTTCAAAAAAGTGGTGGTAATCAAACAATCTGCATTTTAAACAAGTTAGAAATTGCTCGTCAAACTTGGTGAATTAGGTGCGTTCGTACTATAACTAGTTTTATAAATATTTTTTGCAATGCATATTGTACTTAATGTATATATTAGTGCACTTTATAGGTGCATATCAATTTCATTTAGTTCGAAAGGCTGTAACCTCATTAAAATGCACTTGAAATATTTTTTTCCCATTGGCCTTAATGTTACGGAAAACTTTTTACTGCCCCTGTAATTAAAGTAGACATCCGATTTTCATAAATTTGAAATGACTCACAAAATTTTGCAACACCTATATATTTAAATTTTCTGTCCATTAGGAAGGCTGTATCATCATTAAAATGCACTCGCAATATTTTTTCCTATTGTCCATAATGGAACGGAGAATTTTTTACTCACCCTGTAATTAAACTATACATCCGATTTTTATAAAATTTGAAATGACTCGACAATTTTTTTATCAATTATATATTTAAAATATCAGACCATTCGGAAGGTTGTAACATCATTAAAATACACTATCAATATTTTCCCCCATTGGTCGTAATATAACGGAAAACTTTTGACAGTCCCTGTAATTAAACTATACATCCGATTTTCATAAAATTTAAATGACGCGAGAAAATTTTGCAACAATTATATATTTAAAATTTCAGACCATTCGGTTGAGTAGTTTTTGCTCTGTTATATGCGGACGGACGAACCAACAGACGGACAGACGACGGACTGAACGACGACTATAGGTATTACTACGTATAGGATACGTATAGGTATAGGACTACGTATTTATATAATTACGAACGCAACTAAAAAGTAAAAACATGCCACGGTTTTATCCAAGAAAACGAAAAAGTCGCCCGCGGCTAGAGGGTTAATCTATGTTGATACATGCTTGCCAATTTCCCAGTTTCTCTCAAGTTAAAAAATAAATTGATAAAAATTCAACACCAGAAAAAATATTTAAATTGTTTCTTTTTCAACGTGCTTAATTAATAACTTCTAAAGCAGATTTTTTTAAATATAAAAACTGGAAAAGAGAGATTGAATGGGCAAATGAATGTATGTCAGATGCCCCCCTTTATTTAACAAAATTTCAGGTTTATTTTGAACTGGAAGAAACCGGAATGTTGGCAGGTATGAGATATAAAGTTTCGGTGTCTAATATAGAAATGGAATGCAACAAGGTTCGTACGTGTCAGGGATTATCTCCGTAGCTGCCAACACTTCCGCTTTTTTATACACAAAAATTTAATCGAAATTTTTGCCTTCTTTAATCGGTAGATAACTGCGATTAAAAGAGCTAAGATTTACTATAAAATATTTGTGGTAATAAAAAGCGTAAGATGTTGGAATCTATGTAAAAACATAATTTTCGTAACGTTGAGTTTCCCATATTTAAACACAGTACTGTTTTCAAGTATTACTATACGAAAATCTTTATGTTCTAATCACGAGGCGTAAGATACCTGCGTAAATTTACTGTACGTGCTTCTTGTTGTGAAAAAAAATAGATTAAATTAGATGTTTCCTTTAAAAATGTAATTTCAAGGGCACTTTTTTTTTCACCTTCAAATTGGATTAGCTACAAATGCCACATTTTTATATTGTTTACCTCTTTAAAAAAATTTAGTGCCTTTCTTTCTCAAAATGACTTAGCATTAAATAGAAGTATAGTTGGATTTGCAAAGGAGTAAAGAAAGTAAGCAATACATAAGTAATGTAAAAAAACTTCATTGACTATAGCATAGCTTCCAATACTTACGCTTGTATGTGCAACAAAAATCTTATAGAAACATTTGCATTATTTAATATGCAGATAAAGGCAGCTTAAAAAGTAAAGTTTACTATTAACTTTTTGTGGGACAAAAGTGCGTAAGAGATCTTTAGATCTAATATTTTCTCTGAATAATGGGATTTTGTCTCTTTTTCTCAAATTAAATTTACATTATTAATCCCCGAAAAAAAAATTACGATAATTCTGTTATTCATATGCGGCAATTAATTAAATTGTTTTCTTTACAAAACTCTTGGTTTAAGTTATTTAACCCGTTGAGAGGCAAGTAGTTATGTTTGTGAAATGCTGAATTCCCACCGGAATCTTTGAAAAATTCTATTTCAAAATAAGTAAAAGCGATGTTACGGCTCTTTTCCACCAAAGTTAGAAAAGTAAAATTTAATAAATTTTTTCTTGTGTAAAACTTCATTAATCGTAGGTGGTTTATAATATATACTGCTGCCCCTCAAGGGGTTAAGAAATGTAGGCAGATTTTCTTTAGAATTTTTAATCCATTATCAACATGTTGAAATGTCATATTCCGGCAAGCAGCAACATTTTTCAATAAACAAGATAATCTCTAGATAATTTCTATAAGATAATCTAGAATTCTGTAACTAATATTATTTAATCAATTATTTAAACAGGTCGTCAGCTATGAGATATATTGCATAGTACATTCAATATAAAAAAGCTTATGTGTTTCTGATGGCCTAATAATCTAACGAGTCTTTAAATTAGATTTCAGATTTTCTGCTAATGACGGCATTTCGTCTTTTTTTTTTTTTCAAATTAAATTTACACAATTAAACCCTGAAAAAAAATTTAAGATATTTTTCATAATTCATTTGCGGTAATTGATAAAATGTTTCCTTTCAAAATTCCTGGTTTTAGTTATTTAAAAAAAAGTAGGCAGCTTTCGTTTATAGTTTTTTATTCCATTGTGAATGGTATTACGTCAGCAACATGTTTAAATGTTACATGCCGGGAGGCCGCAACAGTTTTCACGTAACTTTTTCCTACATGATAATCTTAAAATATGTAACTCATGAATTATTTAGACAGCAGATCGTCAGCTGTCAAATATATTTCATAGTATATTTAAGGTTAAAAAAAAAAAAAAAAAAAAAAAAGTTAATTAAGTTGAAAAATGAATATATCTATGCATACATTAGAAAGTATCCGAAAAGTAATGTGCTTCTTAAGGAAAAACGTGATTTTTAAAAGCTTATTTGTTTCTCACGTTGAAAAAATAACATAAACCTTAAAATAGCTTCAAATAGGTACTTGAATTTGAGAAATGCGTTGCAAATTTAATCCTAAAAATTGTGCACTTATACCATAGAGTGTAACAAAGCTTAATAAGAGTTTTAGAATAATGATAGTAAGATGAAACCAATAAATTTTACGAATAAGCTAATAAAAACATAGTACTTCAGGAGTGGCCAACTGTGGCACGCTAGACTCAACTAATTTTTTATAGTAATCATTGCTTTATCTAATCATCGAATCTCTGCGATTCAAGAAGTCGGCTATTTCTTTAAAAAATTAGTAGTATCCGGCGTGCCACAGTTGGCCACCACTGTTGTGGATGATTAAAGACTGTATTTAAAAATATATTTCATACAACAGTAAAAATAACAAAGCTAATGGTAATTATGCTGAGAAATGAACATACGATACATAAGAAATTATAGAAAAGGAATAAGCTTCTTAAAAAATAAACTTAATTTTAAACCATTAACTGTTTATGTTTTCTTGACATCATAAATTAAACATAGGCGCTAAATACAACTATTTCCATAGTAAAATTTTTGTCTTATACAATCGAAAAATAACCGACAATTAATAAAAAGAAATTTAAAGATACAAATTTGTGGTATGAAAACGCTTTTAGCAGGGCTCCCAAATGGCCCGGCAACTGAATACCAATAAATTTTAACAGAAAATTATATGGTAGGTTTGCGCAAGAATTAACTTTCAAAGGTGATTTCGGGGCGGTTTGCAAGAAAGAAAACTCTAAAAAGAAAATTTTCCTAAAAAAATATTGTTTCTCAGTTGGCGGACCATTTGTGAGCCCTGTTGTAGTATCAGAGCAAGCAACGTTATCTTGTCAAAATTGGTTTCGGGCAAAACAGTTAAGTGGTTAAATAAAGCTAACGTGTTTTTCATGTTGAAAAATGAAGGTAAAACTTCCAAAAGTTTCAAATAAGATAAAAACAACCGTTGCTGAACATACAGAGAATAACTAATTTCCCAAATAGTACATTTAAGAAAATACTTTATGGAAATATATTCGTTTTAAGGATTTTTTCTTCAAATTTTACAGAAAATTTCACATTAACTATTTTAAATGCTATAGAAATCTACCATGAATGGCTTTCTTAGAAAATATTTCAAAAAACGAACTATTTTGGAACAGTGGAACATATAATGAAAAAGCATTATCCATGGTTCGCACACTCCTTGGAATTTCCAAGGACTCTGACACCACTATTAATGATAAGAAAATTTACATTTAATTTTTAAAACACAGAAGTCGCAATCCTGGCCTTTATTCACAGATTTTGCAATATTTTCCTGCAGTGAAATACTTTCAGAATACTGTTAAAATTTAGTGGTAAAACTGTGCGAACCCTGATTATCAGAACATTAAATTAAAAATTAACAATTAAGATAATGAAAAAAAATATATAAATAAAAGTTTTGTAAAAACATGGTTTTGTAAACTGCTAGTAATCTTTAATTTTTTTCGTATCCCGATACCACACCTCCACTCCCCTCTAACAAAAAAAAAATATTATGGCAACGCTAATGAAGATTAGCTTTGATTTTAAATAACAGTTGCAATGAAATCACGCGAATTTTAAAGTAAGTTGCATCATTTATGACGAACTGTTATATGTAGTTTAAACCTGATTTCAGTTTGTCAAATAGAAATATATAAGTTAATCGCAAACTCCTTGAATTCATATTTAAAAAATACAATAAACAACATTCTACATGTTTTTTCTCTATTCCTAAACATATTAATAAAGAAATAAGCAAACAAAAGAAACATAATGTTATATTTTAATAAAAACATACAATTATATGTGTTAAAATCGCTGTCAAATTACAATATTTCTTGTTATTTATTCGTTAGCATGTAATATGTAATTCATCTGTATAGAGTAATAACTTAGATAATCAGTTCTACTGCTTTAGTATAATGAAACCGTAATTACAGAATGGTATTAACCCTAGAATGCTACCCTTTGAAAAACTTACGGGAATGATAATCATTCGTCTCTCAGACGAAATGTGTGTAGGCATGCTTAAAATTAATTTTAAAAGCTAATTAAAATAAAAGTACGCCATTTTCAGATGACTTTATCGCTCTCGCTTTTTAGGTGCGTTCGTAATTATATAAATACGTAGCACCTATAGTCGTCGTTCAGTCCGTCCGTCCGTCTGTCCGTCCGTCTGTCCGTCCGTCTGTCCGCATGTAACAGAGCAAAAACTACCCAACCGAATGGTCTGAAATTTCAAATATATGATTGTTACAAAATTTTGTCGAGCCATTTCAAATTTTATGAAAATCGGATGTATAGTTTAATTACAGGGACAGTCAAAAGTTTTTCTTTACATTACGGCCAATGGGAAAAATTATTGCAAGTGGATTTTAATGATATTAGAGCCTTCCGAATGATCTGAAATATTAAAGATATAATTGTTGCAAAATTTTGTCGAGCCATTTCAAATTTTAGGAAAATCGGATGTATAGTTTAATTACAGGGACAGTCAAAAGTTTTTCTTTACATTACGGCCAATGGGAAAAATTATTGCAAATGCATTTTAATGATATTACAGCCTTCCGAATGGTCTGAAATTTTAAAGATATAATTGTTGCAAAATTTTGTTGAGCTATTTCAAATTTTAGGAAAATCGGATGTATAGTTTAATTATAGGGACAGTCAAAGGTGTTCCGAAAAATTACAGGAAGTGCATTTTAATGATGTATCAGACTATGCACTTTACGAAGTGCAAAAAAGTATACATTCAGTACAATATGGGGTGCAAAAAATAATTATAAAACTAGTTATAGTACGAACGCACCTCATTTGCCACGTTTGACGTGCAATTTCCAACTTGTTAAGTAAGCAAGAAAGCTTGATTTATTTATTTCCAAAGCAATATTTACACATAATAACGTGATGTTCACGTGATGTTCTGGAACACGTTAGACAAAAGTTGCGCGTCATTCTGCGCAAATTGAATGGGTAAAATACTCATTTTTAGGTGCGTTCGTAATTATATAAATACGTAGCACCTATAGTCGTCGTTCAGTCCGTCCGTCTGTCCGTCTGTCCGCATATAACAGAGCAAAAACTACCCAACCGAATGGTCTGAAATTTGAAATATAAGATTGTTGCAAAATTTTGTCGAGCCATTTCAAATTTTATGAAAATCGGATGTATAGTTTAATTACAGGGACAGTCAAAAGTTTTTCTTTACATTACGGCCAATGGGAAAAATTATTGCAAGTGCATTTTAATGATGTTACCGCCTTCCGAATGGTCTGAAATTTTAAAGATATAATTGTTGCAAAATTTTGTCGAGCCATTTCAAATTTTAGGAAAATCAGATGTATAGTTTAATTACAGGGACAGTCAAAAGTTTTCTTTACATTACGGCCAATGGGAAAAATTATTGCAAGTGCATTTTAATGATGTTACAGCCTTCCAAATGGTCTGAAATTTTAAATATATAATTGTTACAAAATTTTGTCGAGCCATTTCAAATTTTAGGAAAATCGGATGTATAGTTTAATTACAGGGACAGTCAAAAGTGTTCGGGAACACGTTAGACAGAAGTTGCGCGTCATTCTGCGCAAATTGAATGGGTAAAATACTCATTTTTAGGTGCGTTCGTAATTATATAAATACGTAGCACCTATAGTCGTCGTTCAGTCCGTCCGTCTGTCCGTCTGTCCGCATATAACAGAGCAAAAACTACCCAACCGAATGGTCTGAAATTTGAAATATAAGATTGTTGCAAAATTTTGTCGAGCCATTTCAAATTTTATGAAAATCGGATGTATAGTTTAATTACAGGGACAGTCAAAAGTTTTTCTTTACATTACGGCCAATGGGAAAAATTATTGCAAGTGCATTTTAATGATGTTACCGCCTTCCGAATGGTCTGAAATTTTAAAGATATAATTGTTGCAAAATTTTGTCGAGCCATTTCAAATTTTAGGAAAATCAGATGTATAGTTTAATTACAGGGACAGTCAAAAGTTTTTCTTTAAATTACGGCCAATGGGAAAAATTATTGCAAGTGCATTTTAATGATGTTACAGCCTTCCAAATGGTCTGAAATTTTAACCTTCCGTCTACCAGACGGGTCCATTGGACCCGACATGTACATTCAAAATATTTATTCAAACCAGAAATTTCTTCAAAACAAACTAAATGTATAAATCAGACAATAATAAGTTAAATAAACAAATTAAATAGTTTTAAGTAAAAATTCTGGTGTAGAATGTTTTTATAAAACTTGAGTAAAATTTCCGGTAGTTCTAGGGTTAAATATATAATTGTTACAAAATTTTGTCGAGCCATTTCAAATTTTAGGAAAATCGGATGTATAGTTTAATTACAGGGACAGTCAAAAGTGTTCGGGGAATGGGAAAAAAATTATTGGGAGTGCATTTTAATGATGTTAAAGACTATGCACTTTATGAAGTGCAAAAAATTATACATTCAGTGCAATATGGGATGCAAAAAATAATTATAAAACTTGTTATAGTACGAACGCACCTCATTTGCCACGTTTGACGAGCAATTTCCAACTTGTTTTTCTTATTTTACATTTAGATTGTCTGGGTTGTTGAATATTCATATCCAATATCAAGAGTTCACTTATAATTGTCTTTGTTGATGTGGTCAAAGTTGATACATTGAGACGCTTCTTAATCTCTATGGAGCAAGAAAATCTTCACTTAGCTTTATCGTAAACTTTTTCTGGATAATGCTTTTTTGGATTTTTGAGCTATGTTATGCATTTATATAACACGTGCATTCACTAAACTGGTGTATACACGCCATAAAATACACAAAGAGGCCAACGGCGTGTTTTCCTACTACATGACATGTTATTACACACCTTATCCAATGTGTCTACGGCTTCCTTTGTGGAATTATAACATTAAATCATTTCCGATTTTCTATTTTCTTGATTAACGTTTGGATTTTCGTGGAAAGTAGACAGAACAATAACACACTTATTTGGTTTTCTATAATAGAATAATAAAAGACTTCTCCTTGTCACATGACTCAAAACATTTCGTAATATTTCCAACCCATTCACTTCTATTTGATAAACTGCGGTTTTAAGTTTTAGCTTCAAAATTTGACTTAATACTTTTAACCTCCTGGGTTTGTTTTTCAAGCATTGTCGTTTCTTTATCTTTATTGTCAAAGGATAATTCATCATTTTCATCCCAACGCTATATTCGATTTCGTCATTTTCATCTTCAATAAAATCTTCATTTTCCGATTTATCCCCAGAAATAGAATTTTCATCATCACTTTATTCTTTTAATAGTTCGCTTCCGGATACCCTAAGTTCTACCACAAAAGTTTTCTTCGAAAAAACGTTTCGGCATGCACAGCAGCGCAGGAAACAAATAAAGTCCGAATCTCAAATGCAAAAGTAACTGCTAACCATTCGTCTACGAGACGAATATTGTTCTGAAAAACCAACGTGCACAAATATTTCGGAAAGAAGGGATATCCTTAAGTGTAGTACCCAAGGTCAAATGAAGGTACTGAGTGGCACGAACCATTTCCTATTTTGGGGGAGACAGGTCAATGTCATTTTTCATGGGCTTCGTCCAGGAGACGAAGGGGTAGCATTCTAGGGTTAAATCCAGTTAAAGTATAGTTTGTATTATTAATCTCAATAGTTTGTATCAGAGAAGAAGATAATTTTAACCTGCGGGCTGAAAATATACAAAAATTTCAAAACTGTTATTTCCGTGTAGATTTTAGTCAACACGAAGGAAGTTTTAAGTGAAAAGAAGGAAATTAAATTGTATAGTATAATTAATTTTATTGCATGATCATTTGTATTTATCGAATGTATTTTTTTTTACTTGTCTCAGAAATATCTATTGAAATGCAGAAAATCCTAAATATCATTTAAAGTATGTTATTTAAATAAGGAATTTGTTCTTTAAAATTTTGAATTATATAGGGTGTCCCTGCTAAAATGTTACAAACTGCGAGAGGAGGTAGGGTACACCTAGAGGACTTGGAATCACATAGGAATGCCACGTCTGAAATGCCTTCCTGACCCGGTAAGGGCATTGACACTGTTGCCAGTAGGCTGCATTTTTTTAAATTTCCGATTTCTTGATTGGCACCACTTTTTATGAAATGGTAAAATTCCCTTTGTTTTCAACTTAATTAATATGTCATTAAACAACGGAAATTTTACCATTTAAAAATAGTGGTGCCAATCATGAAATCGGAATTAAAAAGAGGTAGCCCACTGGCAACTCTACCAGGACCAAAGATCAGTTTTTTGTGATTCAGCCTTTTCAATGCTCAGTGTTGACAGTGACCTACTTTTTTTAAATTCACATTTCTTGATTGGCACTTGTTTTTTGAAATAATTAAATCCGCCTTATTCAGTGACATATTAATTAAGGTGAAAGATTACCATTTCAGAAAAATGGTGACAATCACTATATCTGAATTTAAAAAAAAGTTCCCCACTGGCAACACTCTTAATGCCCTTACTGGGTCAGGAAGGCGTTTCCGACCCGGCGTTCCTATGTGATTCCGAGTCGTATAGGTGTGTACGTTACCTCCCCTCCAAGTTTGTAATATCTTAGCAGGGATACCCTGTATATTATTTCTTAATGAAACATGCTTTACGATTCTAAACTGCAAATCAGAACAAACAGTATCTTAGAATAATATGTGCATTCATATTGTACACTGTCAGAGTATTTAGTATATCATCGAGACTAGAATCCGACATCGATTCTGATTAACATATTTTTTCTTTAATTTGGATCAATTTCGGGTTAGGATTTAGAACGTCAGTTGATTTGGAAAGCTAATTACAAACCCAGCTCGCATGTTTGAAAATAAGACGATTTTAAGAAACGAACACTAGAATACCCATTTAGATGAAAAACACTACATATAAAAATAATAATGGTACGCATCTATACATTCTTTAATTATATGAAACTAAAATTAGAGGTATAAATGTAGCCTATTTTTGTGTAGTACGTCAGAGCATTAATTATCGTTCTTTTAACCCCTTAACGCTCGAAAGAAATTACGGTTAAAAAATTCAAATTGCTTATTGGCACCACTTTTATGAAAAATAAATATTCACCTTACTTAATGACAGGAAAAACGATATTAAAATATACAGGGCTCCCAAATGGTCCACCAACTGAAAACCAATATTATTTTAGAAAATTTTTCTTTTTAGATTTTTACTACAAACCGCCCCGGAAACACCTTTGAAAGTTAATTCTAGCGTAAACCTACCATAACATTTTCTGTTTAAATTTATTGGTATTCAGTTGGCGGACCATTTGGGAGCTCTGAATAGCCAATTAATAATCAATAGCCAATTTCACTATTCTATAAAACTGGTGAGAATCAAGCAATTTGAGTAAAAGACACAGCCCGTGAATATGACGGGAGCGAGAATTAAGGGGTTAAGACTTTAACCTTATGTCCCCTTGCAGTTAGACAAAAAAAATTACAGCGATACGAGCCTTATTTAATTCGACCTTTACAAGATAGAAAAGCCATACTTCCAAGCACCTTACAAATGCAGTAAGAAAGTAAGTGTTAACTTTTATATTATTCAATGTGTACCGGTAAAAATATGGAATATCAGCTATATGATATAATAAAATCAATGCGATTGTGCTCTTCCTGATCAAAACTTTGTTCCAGTTAAGTAGCTCCTCTCTTTAGGGGACTGCTACTTTAAAAATACGCAATTACGTGCAAAGACTCCACCCTGTGAATACCAGGCCGACGCTCTGAAATAAAAATGGCGGCTGCCGTTGGCGGATTTTTTCAGCCAATTTACTGTCCTTTCAGTTTGAACGACAGTAAATTCTGAAAATTAAATAACGGCGAAGAATTTCCTAAGGGGAATCGGGACTGTTAAAACTTCCAAATTTAATTTTTTTTAGATGATAGACTACGTTCTTTTCTAAACATTTTAATATAACTGTTTGCTTGAAATTCTCATAACAACAAGAGTTATGGCTTTTAGAATCGTACCACTTCAATAGCTAAAGCGAAGTTTCCGGAATTTTGAAGTCATTTTTCTCCAGATGACGTTTTCAGACATGACGCGCACGATATCTCAAACTCTACTAAATACTTTTTCATAAAATTTCAAAACATATGTCTCATGTTGCTCTGTATAAATTGAATCTAAAATTTCCTTTTTATTGTTAAAAAAAAAAATATTTTTTTTATATGATTATGTTGTTGAAATTTTAAAAAATTTGTATTAGTTAAATGCAATTTTGTATTAAAAATATAAAAATGCTTTAAATACAAATTTATTTAGTTTCAGGGTAATTATTGCAATCATATGTATAAGTAGGCACCAAAAGTTTCATTCTAGTTGCAATATTTATTTTTCAATCGTTCGCGTAAGCTGTTATAACAATTTTCTGTTCATCAAATAGCTGACAGTTTGATGCCACCTGTAAATCCTAATTCGGCGGCTTGCAGTTTTGTAAAGACATAAAATGAAAGAACGTACTTATATATTTAATCTCAATAAGAGTTGTGTTTAAAGTTGAAAATGGTCTCTTTTTATTGTTTTTTTTTTTTCGATTTTAAGAGTTCTGAGACCCTTTAAGAAAAAACCGGTGTCTAAATGCTAGGAACATATAAACACTAAAGAAAACCCCACCTACGACAGCCGCTATATTTGTGTCAGTGCGTAGGCCTTGTATTCATAATGGAGTTATGAAGAATGAGAAGAGACGTATAGTGAATTGTCTACCAACTGCGAATGAAGTAACTGAAAAGGTTGTCAGTAGATGGCGACATTTTTTTCCCTTTAATAGGATTAATAATTTTTTATTACCGCCTGGCAAACTTATCACCAGTAAATTTGAATAGAAATTCCTTCTTATTAATGTGCCTTATTCGTGGAAATATTTCTCAGAAATATACTATAAATTTCTATTTATTTTTCCTGGTGTCAGTTTGGTGTCATCTTTTTCACTGACACTAACAGGAAATCGTTTAGGTTGTCGCGTGGTTGTTATGCGGTAACGCTACCTACCACCAAAATAAACTCCCATCAGTAAAAATGAATATATCTTACTATTATTATTTATAACAGAAATTTTTCGCAAATAAGCCATTGAATCCTTTAAAGGGTAATGGGTAGACGGTCTAGCCACCTAATTTTAATTCCAAAACTGACAAATGGCACCAAGAATATTTTTTAAAAACTTTGCTTCTTTAATGAAAGTGCAAAATTGTGGGGTTTTATTTTCTAAAAAATTCGTTTGAATATTCTGGTGTTAGTTAACTATTCTTTCTCCTTTTTACTAGCAGATTTCGTCTTCCCCTGACCAGTGTTGCCAGATTCGGGATTTTGTCTCCATTTTGGGGAATTTTGAACCTTCATTGGAAGTTTTTGTGGACAAGTAGATCGTGGGGAAATGTTTGGAGACTATCAATATTTTTCGGGTGAAACTAGGGGAATTTTTTTCACTATTTTACGTACTTTTAGACATCTTACTTCACTGGATCTGTTTCGAACTCGATCTGGATTTTGAAAACGAAAATAAAATACATAAATTGGAGAAATCAGTCAGTATTCTCGTGGTTGTGCTCATTGTTTTCAATATGGTAGTTTACAAGTATCACATGTGCATCACGTCATGCATTAAACTATCCCACCTGAATTTCCAGATCACTAAGAGCGGCAGATTTTCCTAGTAATCGCGGACAAACACACGAACAGATATACAGATTTTTTTTAATAGTATCTTCAAGGATTGACTGTAGAGCTTTTTGAAAAGCAAGCAATTGCATAATACAATCACATTGCTACGTTTATAACTGAGTTTTGTTCAATGATTGCAGCAGAACACCCTAGTTCATTTTAAAAGAAACTTGAATGAAAACTTTAACCCTTTCAGGGGCAAGGCATTTCTGCTCAAAAAATTTTCAATTAATTAATTCGCACCGTAATTAACAAGCAAATTTATTTGAAAATAATCAACAGCACTTTTTTCACGTATATTATGGGATTGAAATTGCACTAAAATATTACTGGTGCCATTTGGCAATTTAGGTCTTAAAATTAACCGTTTGCAGACTGCAAACGGCGCCCCTCAAAGGGTTAAACGGTATAAACCTTCATATTACTAAATCTTCAGAACTTTTCGAAACGTTCTTTTGCCGTGCTTTTTAGAAGATTCAAATAAAGATGAGGGAGACTGCTATTTTTCTTTTATTATTGACGAACGCATAGTGATTGATACAACGAAGGTGCTTTGCATTTCGGTTAGGTACTGCAGTAATGATGACAAAAAAATTAAAACAAAGTTTTAGAGCTTAAGTCGATAGAAGCATATGATGCCAATACCATTTCAGATTCAAATTCCAGCTGATTAGAGATGGTCTAAACCAGTGGCTCCCAACGTGGGGGCCCCACAGGGGGGCAATTTCAAATTTGTTACCTACTCATTCACTATCAGTTTCTTTTGTCTTTAAATAAATAGAATACAAGCAAAATTTAAAAAATCAGTTCTGTTATTGAATTTTTAAAAGGTTTCTAAATAAAAGTGTAAAATAAATTTCAAACCTGAATAATTAAACTAATAATCTTTTGATGTATTTTGATAACTTTTTTCTAGTATTAAAATATTCTATAATGTTTATGGTGTTCAATTTTATGATATTTCGTAATGCTTTTGATTATTTATTGAATGAGCTTTATACTTCTAATTGATCTGCTATATGTCACACGAATGATCTTTTACGTATAAAGCAATTAAAAGTATAATAAAAATTTGACTGTTTTGAACATATTTAACTTAAAAATCATTCGAAATATCTGAACGCAGCACTACCAACTTTATAAAACTTAAATAACATTAGAAAAGAAAATGGTTCGATAGTAAATATCTACGGTTTTAGTGCAGGTGTCCCACACAGTAAATAAATTTACAAGATGATATATATGGTAAAATTCCCTATTATGGACCATATACCAAAATGGCCCATTTAATATTCCTACGACGCTAGACGCGAAATGCCCAATATTTGAACTTAGCGCAATTGAGAATTAATAAAATGGTCTTTCGAGTATCGCATTATGACTTTGTTTTGACAAATCAACGCATGTCACTTGAACAGTGGCTGTTCCTACCGAAGCTTCATTGTTTTCCTTTTCCAGCTGTGGTTTCTTAGCAAGATTTTTAGTGTGAAAGTTGAATTTCGTACCGTGTACGAAATGTTCAAGTAATTTAAACGAATGAAAGTAAGTTTTAATAATTTATATAAAGTTTAATGAATGTGTAAACTTATTCGGAATAAGTAAACTTATTAAGACAGCTATTAGGAATGGCCACTACTGATGCTGTTTTTTCATGATCGCTGTAGTGATGGCCCACACTTACTTTTTATATTTTGTAGCTATTTGTTGTCATTAATTAAAGTTTTTAATACATCTATTTCTTTCAAGCATTAAAGCAAAGTGTTTGATAACCAATTTATATTAGCATATTACTTTTATTTATTTCCATTTTATTCTATATTTTTTGTACTCGCGACTTTCCTTTGTAAATGGCATAATTGATTAGTCTTTTAGGCTAGAATCTACACCCTAACTGCCTAACTTTGGTATCACAACTAGTGTCTAGAGCCAGCAATGAATATTTAAAATTTAGTTTTAAGATTTCTAGAGTGCAAGATAGTTCAGTGCATGACGTTTGCTCAAGAGGAATTCATATCTAGACCGGGTTTCGTATCTAATGAGCAAAAATCTTGAAAAAAAGAACATTTATATTTTTCATTATGTTTAATTAAGTTATAAAAAATAATTCAAAACAATTTTAACTTTAGATATTTTTAAATATTATTCTTATACGAATATTATAATGAAGAAACGTTTGTTTATAGGGGTTAATCTATGGAGCTAATAACGCATTTTTAAAGTAATGTTGACAAAATGATGCTGACAGTCTGTACTTTACCATAGGCTATATTTTATAATAGAATCATAATCCCACCGGAATTAAGGAGCAAAACGTTTCCAAAATGCACATTTTGTGATTTTCAAG
This sequence comes from Maratus speciosus, assembly GCA_963932465.1. Taxonomy (NCBI): domain Eukaryota; kingdom Metazoa; phylum Arthropoda; class Arachnida; order Araneae; family Salticidae; genus Maratus; species Maratus speciosus. The sequence continues at coordinate 168,483,205 of OZ010794.1, forward strand.
GGTATAAAATTATAAATTTGACTTGATGATACTTGCAAGATGTAAATACTGTTTAAAAAAAGTTTCTAAAACATTCAAAATTTAAAAAGGATTTAAATGCGCAGAAAACGTTTTCTATAGAATTTCGATTTCTATAGAATTGTTAAGGATATATTGGGTCGTTTGGAAAGTCGTGTCCGTTCGGGAAAATCAATTCGTACCGGAAAATTCTGCCCAGTAATTTATAGACATTATATATTGGAATCATTGTCTCATAATTAAATGAAAGAATTTTCCAGTGCGAATTGATTTTCCCAAACGGACACGACTTTCTGAACGACCCAATAAAATTTAAACTTGACATGGCTGTTATTTTTAAATCGCAAATGTACACGCAAAATAGTTTTTTTAAAAGGGAAGTGTGTGTTGAAATAGTTCTAAAATTCCAATTTTTGTGATACTGAATGGGCTAGAAACTTGACATGTGTTATGGTGGTTAAGATGCAAATGCTCGTCAAGAAAGTTTTGTAAAAAAATTTTAATTTAAAAGGGTAAAATGAGCAACAAACGATCTAAATTAAGATTTCTATGGTCTTGTTTGGAATATAACTTAAAATTTGACGTGGATGTTACATTTAAGACTCAACTCGTTATAACAAAAAGAATTATCGAGAGAATAACAAGAATTATTCTCGCACTAAACTATTTTTAAAAAATTGTAATTTTAAATTACGATGCAGGGAAGGGGTGCAGGAGAAAAAGAAGTCCTAAAGTTCCAATTTCTTTGATATTGTTGGGGCTAGAAACTTAAAATTCTCATGGTGGTTATTTGTAAGATATAAATGCTCATTAAGAACGGCTTCTAAAATATATCGAAATTTAAAAAGCTTAAATTAGCTGAAAAGACTCTAAATTACGAATTACTTAGAATTATTTAATGAAATTGAAATTTTGATTTGCAAGTTACTTTCACTATGTACAGTACACGCTAGTGTGTAGGTATCTAATAATTAATTTGTGGCATGGGATGATACAGTTCCATAATTTTCCTTTTGGCATCAAGCTAAGCAAAGAATAAAATTTTAATACTGCGGTTCTGCTGTATTAGAACAGCTATCTCTTTTTTTATTTTAGAATACAGATAATGGCTCCAAAGGAACTGAGTAAAGAACAGAAAGATCGCTTTGAGAAGGCAAATGATGCTGTTAAACAGGAGCCGAAGAGTTTCGACGAAGACAATTTTTCAGAGCCGGCAAATAACGACAATATTACTTCCACAGCTGAATACCGCTCTCAACGGTTAAAAGAAACCCTTGAATGGACGCACAGTCGAAAAAGGAAAGGGAAAAGGAGATCGGAAGGAATGCCTCTCATCCTGACATCGCAAAGATAGAACGAGCTGCAAAAACACAAGGTACGGAAGAAACACGAAGAATTGTAACAAAAAGAAGTAAAACAGAGAGAAATAGCTGTAAAACGAAAAAAAGAAGCTGAGATTGCCAACAAAAGAGTTAAGATGACCCACAAAGAAGCTACCAAAATATCAGATACAAACGCTGCAAAAATAATCAAAAAAAGAGGAATCGACTTCGGTGGGCCATCACTAACGCAGTGATGGACCATTATGGATGCAAAGCAGGCCATTACTGATATTTCTGTACTTATTTAGTAAAACAAATCTTGTAAAGGAATAAATTTATAGTTTGTTGATTTACTTGACACGAAAGTCTTCTTCCATCCTTTCTTCTTATGTTTTGACAATCGGCATGAAAAAAATTCGCACAGCATAGTAATTATTAGCTTAAAGACGAAACATTCGTCCTTAACCTGACCATCATTGGTGATTTTACCCTACATTTTATATTTTAAAGTCAGATAAAATATGGACAATTTGTGATATTGGAAAGGAAAAACAGAGAAAATGTGCTGTGATGGGGAATAATGACTACTTAAATTTGATAAAAATGGGAATTTTGAATTGCTTCTTGCGCATTTTGTTATCGATAGAAAGAAAATTTAGTGTCGAAAACTTTTCCAACAACCATTAATAAGTTACAAAAATTAATTATAAAATTTGTGAATATTATCAATTTTAACGTTAAATGCATGTCTCTTTTCAAAATATTTCGAGAAGATAAAAATACAGACCGTATAACACTTTTCTTTGCTAACATTGAGTAAAGTTGGAAAAGTAGATCAAAATCCTTTTTGTACAAATGCGAAGATATATAACTTCATTGCATTTATAAAATTGTGTTAAAAAAACAATTTATGACAGAAGATTCATCTCTTTGTTAAGTTAAAAAATGTGAAAAGTACAGTTCCATGGCTCTATTATGCTTCCCCCGTATTACTAGTTTAAATATTTTGTTTTAATAATAAGGGACATAATTTACATATTAAGGGGGGGGGGAGGCATAGTGTTTTTACAGATGCTTTGGTGGGGCGTGGCCCATAAAAGGTTGGGAAACACTGGTGTAAACCTTAAAAAAAGGTATTGGTATAAGTGTAGATGGAGCTAACGAATGACAGGCCAGCATCATCGATTGGCAACAATTTAGAAAACAAGTGCAAAAGAACTTATCGTCGTAAAATCTATCTCATTCTCTACTTTTAGCTGCGAATATGCATACAAAATTCTGCCCAGTTTTTTTTTCTTCTTTTTTTTTAAAAGCTTGCTTTAGGAAAATAATTTGAGTTTAACTTAGTCATCATTTTTTATAGTGGAAAATTGAAGATTGAAAAAGTACTTTTTTGAGTAGAAACTGCTTTGGGGACTTTTTCGAAAAAAAGCTCTGATTTTGGGGGAAATTTCTGAAATTTTGGTGAAATCGTTTTTCGACTATCTGGCAACACTGCGTTAAACCATGAAACTATTAATAAAGAGTAACTCACATATCTTTAAAATAATTAGGCTTCAACTGTAACCGCTATCGCAGGAGTTGTTTACCGCCGGTTGAAACTTCCACCAGTATATTTATATAGAAATTTTTTACTTATTTAAACGCCTTATTATTTCAAAATTTCAGTCATAAACAATGATAGTTAGGTCCTGCGTTTCCGCCATATTGTGACAACCAGGGAAACAAACTGCCAGTTTTACAGTCTTTAATCAATTATAAATGTTTTCTTTCCCATAACCCGATTTTACTGTAGCTTTACAGAATAAACTTACATTATTTTTTATACATAACAATCAACCTTTCAATATGCACGGTGTATAATAAAGATATTCCCAAAACCACTTGATTAAGCGATCCTTAAGCATCTGGTCAACCCTCCCTGACATTGACTGGGTCAAGCCTCCTCACATAACCCTTTTCTAAAGAAGTCTAACTTACTGTAAAATCTTTATGCCGGGAATGATAGCTCGATATTTCTGCATTACTTAGAACCTACTTAGTTAAATGGCCTATCAAGATAAGCATTGGAAACATGCCTTTCAATGAAATGTTCTGATTTTCCCCCCAGATGTGGTTACATATCTGACAATATATTTTCCCAATTATCACATTATAAATATTGATATTTTATTAGATAAAAATGTTTATTCGATTAAGAAAAAAAAAAAGATTTTCTCAAAAACTACTGCACTGATTTTCATGCTATTAATTGAAGTTACGAAAATGCAAAACTGGGAATTTTTGTATAATTTTCTGTTTATTAAAACTGTGTGAAATAGCGATAAAATAATTTACAAAAATAAAAATAATACCTTATGGTCATACGAAAATTACCATTTTCTTGCAAATAATTCTACATACGTGCACGCATATTGTATACATATACTTAAAGTGTGCATTGGGTATAACATATATATATTTACAAAATATGTGTAAAAATTCTTAAAATTTATTTAAAGGCGTTATTTCGGCGGAGATACTCAAATTTGACATATGAAGAATGTTTGGAATAAACACTTACAGAATTTAACATTTAATAAACACACAGGCATCCATCTTAACGCTGTCGATACTGCTTCGCTATCAAAAATTGTTGTTGGTGTCGGAAACAAGAATAGAGAAGAATATTTTTGGCACGGAAACAAACTGCTTTCTTCGATATCAAGATGCAACGCCAGTGATCACAATCAATTTAATTGGAAATCCTCTTCCCCAATTTTAATGAAGAAAAATTATAGTTTAGTTTCAATCTTTTGAAATTAGCAATTTGCATTGGTTTATTTCATGTTTAATGCTTATGTCTTACTGATACTAACCGTCGCTCCTTGAAATTAATTCGTTGTAATGATTATATTCAATTTGATACGATGTCATCTGAGAATCATAATCCAAAATGCGATTGTTGTGGAAATTTCTTGAATAAAACTTGTGGTTAGATAACAAAATTGAAAACAGACAAAGAATATATATTCTTTTCAATGTCGACTGGCACTCTGTTATTAGATGAAAAATATACAAAACAGTTTTCTCGTAACAAACACTTTTTCATGAAACTGAGAACTAAAACCTTGAACCCGACTATGTAATTGTATATATGTTTATAAACATATTTGCAAAACATAGCTATGTCTTTACAGTACGTTTTACTCTCGTAATGTTTGTTCCATTTTAGACTATTTTTTTATGAATAAAAACATGTTTATCTCATCAAAATTTAAACGACTCAAAATTAAGGAAATATATTTTTAAATACAAAGCATCATCCAGTGTCGTCGGCTCCAGATTTCTTCTTACAGAAAATATGCACCAAATCAGAGTCGTCCTTAGGGGTGTGCGACAGGTGCGGCCTCACAGAGCCTCGCGCCTAAGAAGGACAGGCGCCCGAAAGAAAAAAATTAATACAAAATAGCTAAAATTTTATTTTTCATTTTGTTGTGAGTTATTTATTTGATAATAAAATTTATATGTGTAAATATGCTTATTCATAGAATGTAAGTGTTTTATCAAAAAAAGTACGTTGCAAGTTCTGGACGTTCCAGACGAGAATAGATTATTTATAGCTTATGTTCAGTTTACTGGCATCGTTATACTCTACCTTAGGCAGCATTAGGCACATGCTAGCTAATCTGGGAAGATCGCTGAATTTTAATTATTAATAGAATATTGGTAATGATGATTCTGACAAACTGCTCACTATTACTTTATCGAGTATTTGTAATGTAACAACGCATATTTTCTTTCCTTCTTGGGTAAACAAGTTTATCTCTTTTTTTTTAACAAAAATATCGATGTTCTTGTTCACATGCATACGTATGGTCAGGGCCTGATCACCAACGGGGCACATTTACACCAAAGCGATATAAGTAAGCGTCCTATCTTAAATGGGAGAAGTAACCGCAAGATTAAAAGCGAGGTCACATCAATCAAGGTCATGCGCCACGTAGCGGATGGAGTGTGAACTACAGGCAGATACCTAACTGTTTTCTTACTCATACCACTAAAATTGTAAAATTTTTTGCACCTTGATTAATAACTGAAGTGCCTTTTTTTTAAAGGCGAAGAAAACTTCGTGGTGTCAAGTGCATCTGAATGCCCCTCTCGCCACGCCATTATTTTGCAATAACTGTGGCAAACATAATGCATTTCTATGAGTGACTAACGATTTAGAAAATACGCGCCACACTAAAAGCCTGCGTATGTGAACTATCACTCCGTCCACAAGATGGCGCAACTATGTTAATTTACGCCTGATTCCAGCATTAACTTTGTTCGCTTACTTATAACGCTTTGCATTTACACCGATAATGTTTAAAAGAATTTTTCGTCTTATCTAAACGCCGTATTCATATAAAATTTCTGCCATGAATGAGGCAATTTTTTTTGTTTCTTTTTACTGGTGGGAATGTGCTCCGTTGATAATCATGCCCTGCGTATGGTCTATCACGTAAACACGAGGGTAGGGGGCAGGGAGCTGAAACTCCGCCCTCATACTCAGAGACTAAATTAAAAGTCTCTAAAAACTACAAAAGATTAAGTTTTGAAAGAGTCTTAACCCCTTAACGGCCGCTTAATATTTTGAAAAACCATCAAAAAAGTACCTACTTTTTTATTACAGAAATTGAATAATTATAAGGTTTCTATATAAAATATGCAATTAGTTTTTTTTAAGGCGAAAAAAAAGATCTTAATATAATATACATTAAAGTTTGATTATTAATAATTTTTTGAGTGTGATCTATTTCGAAACATGCAATACGAAGACCAACATCACAATCAGCGCCAAAAACGAAATTCAAACAGTAAGATTCAAGGACTTCACATCGAAATGCCAGTTAATTTTTTCTGGTTTCAGAAGTTTTTCCCAACAATAAATCTCCACTCCGGAAATATGACTGGCACGAAAATTAACGAACAGCACATCAGCCGTTGATATTGACAGAAGCGAGAATTAAGTGGTTAAGGAAAAAAATGGAAAATATTGAATTCGACTCAGATTTTTTTCCGACTTTTAAATTATCTTATTAAAATTTTAATGTTTATGTATTTAACATTTGCTAATTGGGTGAAATCCTTTAACCCCTTAATTCTCGCTCCCGTCATATTCTCGGGTTGTGTCTTTTACTCAAATTGTTTGATTCCCACCAGTCTTATAAAAAGGTGATATTGGCTATATTTTAGTATCGTTTTTTGCTGTCATTAAATAAGGTGAATATTTCTTTTTCATAAAAGTGGTGCCAATAAGCAATTTGAATTATTCAACCGTAATTTAATTCGAGCATTAAGAGGTTAAACAGGTTACGATAAAAGGAACAATAGAGTTTAGAGGTTCAAATTTTCATCTTTATCACGCTCATTATTGCCATAATACGAAGTGGATTAATCGTGTAAATTCATAGATTAATCCTTTGACTAAGAATTATATTTTCATAGAAATTGCTGCAACTGGAGACTTTTATTTAATTTTATTCGTGACACTATTCCAAAACAAATATTTGTCGTGCAATTCTATGAAATTTCAAGAAAAATTTACTATTTTCTTAATTTTTGTAAATAATTAATAGTACAAAACCAATATAGAAATATTCAATAGTGGCAGTGCTGCTATCTATCCGAGGCTGAGGGTTATATATATACCGCCGTAGTCATTTTACATAAACATTTTAGCCGGTATTTTTTAATTTATGTTTCTATTGAAATTATCAGAAAGGATTTAACAATTTTCCGCCGAAAATTGTTTTAAAAATTGCTTGAATTTGCATAATTTTCATTCACTCTCATTCTCGGCTGATCATGAATCGCATGTTCACGAATGTCACGTAAATATATTAGATGTCTGCATGGGCCTAATTTTTAAGACCATGATCCAGTCCGTTTCAGAAAAAAATATTCAGACCCGGTGTAAAAGATAAAAGTTCGATCCAGCCCTCAGCCGAGCAAACTCAAAATCTACCTTGACCGAACTCAATTCTTATCTTGGATCAAAGTAACCAATATTTTACGGAAGTTAAATTGAAATTTGGCAAGTATGCAACTCGCATGTAGGAAAATATGATAATGTTAATAAACGAACAATAGAATACTCGTTTAGAGGAAAAACACTACATATTAAAATAACAATAGTATATCCATTCATTATTTCACTACATGAAAGTAAAATTATAAGTCTAATTTTATATAATTGTAATACAACAGAGCATTAATTACCATCTTTTAAGAATTTGAGCTCAAAATAAGTCCTCCTGCAGGCAAACAAAAATAATGTTACAGTGATTCGTGCCTTGTTTAATTCGGCCTTTACAATATATGAAATCCATACTTCCAAGCTCATGAGAATCACAGTAAGCAAATATTGTATTAATTTTAATATTTTTCAACCTGTACCAGTAAAATAATATACAAGAATTTATATGACATAATTAAACCAGTTCGTCTATGTTTCACTTAAACAGGTACTCCAACCAAAGCGATATAAGTAAGCGTGCAAACTTAATGCTGGAATCGGGCGTAAATTAAAACAGTTGCGCCATCTTGTGGACGGAGTTATAATTCACATACGTGGCTTTTAGTGTGGCGCATATTTTCTAAATCTTTAGTCACTCATGGGAATGGGTTCTGTTTGCACATTTATTGCAAATTAATAGCGTAGCGAGAGGAGCATCCAGGTGCACTTGATACCACGAAGTTTCCTTCGCCTTATCTGAGATACTGTAGTTATTAATCAAGGTGAAAAAACTTTACAATTTTAGTGGTGTGAGTAAGAAAACAGTTAGGTATCTACCTGTAGTTCACACTCCATCCTCTACGTGGCGCATGACCTTGATTGATGTGACCTCGCTTTTAATCTTGCGGTTACTTCTCCAATTTAAGAAAAGACGCTTATTTATATCGCTTTGACTCCAACCTTCGCGTCAAGTAGCATCTTTTCTTCGCAGAACTGCTGCCGTTAAGATTGGGATTAACCCAAAGCGATATAAGTAAGCGTTCTATCTTAAATGCGAGAGGTCACATCAATCAAGGTCACACGCCACGTAGCGGACGGGGTTAATCTACAGGAAGATGCCTAACTGTTTTCTTACTTCACACCACTAAAATTTTAAAGTTTTTTTCACCTTGATTAATAGATGATATGTGTCTGATAAGGCGAAGAATGCTTCGTAGTGTCAATCGCATCTAGACGGCTCTCTCGCAACGCCATTTTTTTGCAATAAATGTGGTAAATAAAATTTAGTTCTGTGAGTGACTAAAGATTTTGAAAATGTGCGCAGATGGTAGATATCCTATCATATATGACGTCACACTAAAATCCCGTGTATGTGGATTATCACCCCGTCCACAAGATGGCGCAACTGTGTTAATTTACGCCCCATTCCAGTATTAAGTTTGTACGCTTACTTATATCGCTTTGATTAACCCGTTCAGGACCAACATCTTTTACACGAATTGTATTCGTTGGGTACATCTTTTTGTTAATGATTTAACTTAACTTTATAAGTCACGAAAATGTCGTAGTTAATTATAATCAATTTTACTATTATTTTTTACTGGTTTAAAACTCAAGCGCTGTAAGCACTTTTTAAGGGTGAATATATGCACCCATGGTCCCTAATGAGTTAACAATAAAGGCACCCACACCTGGATACTAGGCACTAAGCGCTGACATAAAAATGGTGGCTGGTGTCGGCTGATACTTTTCAGACAATGTACTGCACCTTCTTTTTGAATACCATTAACCCTTTCAGGAGCAAGCAGTTGTGTTCCTGTAATGTCGAATTCGCCCCGGAATCTTCCAAAACTTTTATTGCAAGAATAGAAAAAACAATTTTATGGAGTCTTTTTTTTCTCCACCAAAGTTAGAAAAGTAAAATGTAATAAAATTTTTCTGGTGCGAATCTTCATTAACTCCTTAACAGTCGCTATATATTTGGAAAAACCATCAAAAAAGTGTCTATTTTTTTAATTACAGAAATTGAATAATTATAAGGTTTCTATATAAAATGTGCAATTAGTTTTTTAAGGCGATTAAAAAAGAAGTTATGGAACAAATTCACATTTGTGGAAGAACTATCATGCGAGAATTCTGTGTCTTAATGTTTGTTTTACACCATACAATTTAATGCGGTTAAGACCTTTCTTCTTCACATCTTAGATCTTTATTTATCATCATCAAACAAATTTTTGCAAGTAATTATTTGAAATAATATAATAAACATTAAATTTTGATTATTAATAATTTTTTGCGTCTGGTATATTTCGAAACATGCTATAGTACAAAGCCCAACATCACAATCAGCGCCAAAAACCAAACCCAAACTCTAATATTCAAAGACTTCAGACCGAAATGCCAGTTAATTTTTTTCTGATTTCAGAAGTTTTTTTCCAGCAATAAATCTCCAGCCCGGAAATATGACGGGAACGAAAAATAACGAACGACACATCAGCCCGTGATATTGACTGGAGCGATAATTAAGGGGTTAATCGATCTTGGGATATAATATATCCCACCGATCCTCAACGGGTAAAATTCTAAAAGTTTTTCTCACCTTGTTATTAAAAATTAAATAAATATGAATAAAGCAAATACAGTATTAATTTTAATATTAATCATTCCGGACCAGTTAAACATTGAAATAGAATTTATAAGATACAATAAAATCAATTACTGTGAAATAGAACTTCCCTTCGGATCCAACGTTCGAGTCAAGTATCGTCTTCTCCTTACGGGACTGCTGGAGAACGCGCTGCTTTTTTTAATGTGCAATTAACAGTAAAGACGCCCACTTCTGAATATTAGGCCTTCGCGCTGACATAAAAATGGTGACTGTGGTAGGTGGATACTCTTCAACCGATATACGGCCCCTTAAGTTTGATTACCAGTAAATTCTAAAAGTTTTCCTCCCCTTATTATTTAAAATCTAATAAATGCGAATAAATCCTTAACCCTTTCCTGCATAAGAATATTCTGTTCGTAAAATCGTGAAATGTTTGGCTGACAGCAGAATTTACAAACGAACTTCTTCGAAAATAAAAACTTGACTTTAATCTTTCATAGCTGCCATCATTTACGCTTTTTTTACATACCACTAAAATTTTATAGAAAATATGTCATTCAATCATCGAAAACTCATGATTAAACAAGGCGAAAATCTCCTTAAAATTTTAGTGGTAGCCAAAAAGCGTAAAAATTGGCGGCTATGATCTTTCAATTTAAAAGAATGTTTTATTTAAATATTCTTGGTTCCGTTTGTAAATTTGAAATTAAAATTAGGTTGTCCCGCCATAGGATCACTGCGCTTGAAAGGGTTAAGAAAATACCGGTGTCCAAATACTAGGGAACATATAAATTATAAAGCAAACCCCGCCTACGAGAGCCGCAAATTTTGTGTCAGTGCATTGATCTTGTTATCAGAGGGCGGTGATAAAGATCGTATAAGCTCGACAATATTCCGAGACCGAAACTTTTATGTTAACTAAGGAATCGGAAATATATTATTGAAATTACAACTATAAAAAATAAAATAAAAAATAATAATAAGTAAGAAACTATGGCATTTAAAAAAAACATTAGTCGGAGAATGAGGCCCAATTGCATATTTCTCCTTCACCATTAGAAAGAAAAAGTACGATAGCATGTTTTCTCTACTGTTACACGCGGTGAAATGTAATGAAATGTATACTAATATTATAAAGAAGTAAAGTTTGTTTGTTTGTAGAAGGTAATGTCTGCCACTGGTGTAGTCGTAAAAAAAGCAGAGTGCATATGCTCTAAGCAGAAGATATACGCTAAAAGCAGAGGGTATACCCTACAGTGTATATACGATAGCTTTTTTCAGAAACAGAGGGTATACGGTGTTCATAAAAAAATCCAGAAGGTATACGGCGTATACCACCGTATACCTTCCATTACATCCCTGCTGGAACTACCGAACTGGTTTCAAAATTAATTGCATCAAAATGATAGTTTTAATCCCCGTTCAAACGTAGGCTATATCTTAAGTCGATGTCACCACCCCAAAGTTGGTGTAGGAGCAAAAAACGTTCTAAAAGTACGATTTTTGTGTTACTGAAGGGCCGGGAAATATGAAATTTGGAATATTAGTTAATGTATAATTTTGGAATGGCAGTTACATATAAGATAGCAATGATCTGTAAGAACATTTCATAAAGAAATCGAAATTTAAAACGGGTGATAATGCGGGAAGAGCGTTCTAAAAAAAGTTCTAAATGTCGATTTCTACGGTATTTTAGGAAGTATCAAATCTATTTCTAATGTAACGGTTGTAAATTGATTTTGACAGCTCTTGCTCTAACAAAGGCTCTCTTTTAGGCTTGTGTCACTACCACATGGGGGTTGCAGGAGCAAAAAACGTTCTAAATTGCAGTTTTTGTGTTATGGAAGGACCTAGAATAATGAAATTTGGAATGGTAGTTGCTTATAATATATCAGTGATCTCTAAGAACATTTCTAAAAAAAAAATCGAAATTTGAAAGGGATGAAAAGGCGCGAAAAGCATTGTAAAAAACGTTCTAAATTGCGATTTCTATGCAATCTCAAGAAGTACTGAACCGATTTCAACACAATGGTGTGAAACTGATGGTGACAGCACTTGTTCTAATACAGGCTATAACTTATATCTGTTTCCACTACCCCAAATGCGTGCAGGAGCAAAAAACGTTCAAAAAATGCGATTTTTGCGTTATGGAAGGACCTAGATTTATGAAATTTGCATGGTATATATTTATTTCTAAAATTATTCTAAATGCCGATTTGTGAGCAATCTCAGGAAGAATCAAACTGATTTAAAAAATAATGGTTGGAAATTGACACGGGCAGCCTCTGCTCTAACATAGACGTTATTTCATATCGGTGTCACTACCACCTGGGGGTTGCAGCAGCAAAAAACATTCTAAATGCGATTTTTGTTATCGGTAGGGGCTAGCAACTTGAAATTAGGCATTGTACATATTTATTAGATATAAATGATCTTTAAGAACAGTTTCGGAAAACATGTTTAAAATTTGCAAACACAAACAATATTCAAATTACTTAAAGGTGTTTTTTTATTTATAATATGGCACATTTAAAAAACAATATGACACATTTAAAAACCTAGTACTTCCGAGCATATCATGCTCTTCATCAGGGGTAAAAAAACTTTTATTTAAAAACTGTGATGAAGAGCATGATAAGTCGAAAGTACTATGTTTTTAAATGTGTCATATTGTAAATAATATTTAAGTAAATTGAGTATTGTTTGTGTTTGCAAATTATTAACTTGTAAATTGTGTAAGGTGAATTTAAGGATTTCAAGAAACTTATCTGTTGCTTGAAATCCGCCGCGGTGAGCGGCCGCTCTTCGTCCCCGGCCACGTCCCGAGTATGTGACGTTCTAGTGAAAGCCAGATTGAAAATAAAATCGAAAATTAAAACCGGACAAATTTAAAACAGAAATTACACAAAATAAAGACACCAAACGCTCTTTTTTAAGGCTCCCATTGCATTGCAACACGATTTACTCTTAGCCTGGATGTAAAGTTGCCAAGCAACTAGGGAATCCATACACCAGCTTTATCGTTCCATTGGGAAAGAGAGAGGTAGGTGCGAGGAAGCTACCAAATGACTCCTAGTTGCTTCGAGCCCATTATTAGGAACCGATCCTTCTAATCTTAGTTTTAAAAAAATTCGGAAATTTAAAAGGGATGAAAATGCGCGAAAAGCGTTCTAAAAATGTTCTAAATTCCGATTTCTACACAACCACAGGAAACCGATTTAACCCTTTCGTGGTCACGCACGCGTATACGCGGCCGCACTTTGGTACTTGTAAGTGGTCATGAACGCATATAGTCGGTCAGACTTTTGTACTTGTAGATGGTCACAAGCGCGTATAGGCGGTCAAAATATTCTACTTGTAGATGGTTATGAACGCGTTTGCGTGTTTGTGCTTCCCCCCACTTCTCGAGACTGGGAGTTAAAGAAGGCGTTTATCAATCACCCCCTCTTTCCACGCACACAATAGGCGTTAGGCAGACTATTTGTCAACTGGATTACCGTATTTTAAGTCGAATGCCTTAGGGGATTTCGTTTTCTGTTAATGCTTAAGAATGGCATTGTATTTCGAACCATATACTAGGCAATTTTATAGAATATCATCGTTTACTTATTTTACTTTATTATTTCTGTCCATAAGATTCTAATTCATTACTATAATAACTATTATTTTATATCATTTGCCATATAATATTTATTTATTTTGCATGTTCATTATTTATTATGTAATATTTATTTATTTTGCTCTTTTAATGAATATACACGTTCTTTTCTTTCCTTTTTACTTCCAAATGTATGCCATTTTTTTCATTTAACTATAATACTAAATAACTAAACTGGTTTTTTTTCTTTACTTACAGCACTTTTGTTGTGTAATAATAATAAAAATCTCAAATATCCAATTTAACATTACACTTCAAAAATAATATTTTTATTTATTATTGTTGCGCAAATTTTATTCAAATTCTAGCATAATTTAAAACTAGCACCGTGAAACCTGTCTATAATGACGCTGAATGGGCCAGAAAAAGCATCGATGTAGATAGGTTTTCAATTTCATTATTGGTAAACGGAAAAAAGGTGACCGGAAAAAACGGGACCGGAAAAAACGTGACAAGGAAAAAGGGTGACCGAAAAAAACGTGACAAGGAAGTGTTAAATATTGAATTTGGAAACAATGAACCTGGAAAAAAAATTAAAGCAAATCGGATGTTTCTGTCAAGAGTTATCGCGTTACGTACATACAGACGTAAGTGCATACATACATACATACAGAACCTGCGTGCACATTAATCCTTGGGCTTTGATAGCCTTGGAGCAAAAAGCAGGATAATGAAAAAATTCCTCTAAAGAAAATGCCTCCTCTCTTCGTCTTTATTTTGTTCCCTTTACAGGCTGTGTATGTAATTTTTTCCCTCCCCCTCCGCCTTATAAAACATCTTTACTCATATATAAACTATCAATAGCGCAAGAATCAATAAATTGTATTTCCTTAATACCCCCCCCCCCTCCGTGTATAGCACTAACTTGTCTTTTGTAGAAGTCATACTAAACTTCTCTTAATGAAATGTTAAAATTGTATTTTCTTGTACCAAATCTTAGAGTTGTCAAACTCACCCATTAACTCTGCCCCCCCCCCCCCCTACGCTGTAAGAAACTGAGAGTGGAAAAACTTTACTTTAGTTTTTAGCATTTATTTATCGACAAGTTCAATATTTAACACTTCCTTGTCACGTTTTTTCCGGTCACTTTTTTTTCCTTGTCACGTTTTTTCCGGTCACTTTTCTTTCCTTGTCACGTTTTTTCCTTATCCCGTTTTTTCCGCTCTTGTTTTTTCTGTCACGTTTTTTCCGGTCACCTTTTTTCCTAGATTCAATATTATTCCTAAGCAGGGTTGGCACGGTTTAAACCAAGTGGTTTTAACCATGGTTTAAACCACGGTTTAAACCAATTGGTTTTTTGTCAAAAAAAAACCATTTGGTTTTTTTAGAAAAAATCTAATATAATATTTTCTCTTTTTTGTAATTTAATTGTTTTAAATTATAGATAGAAGTAATTTCTACTTTTAACACTTCATCTCAGCAGTTAACATGAGACATAATGAGCCTAGATCATGTTTCTATGCATGTAGAATGAAAATTATCATGTGCTCATGAACATATATGGTACTGGTACCCTAAAGATTTTCCTTAAAACATGTGAAATTAGAAAAGATAAAATAGATAAATAATATTCGATATTTAGCATAAAATATTTTCATTTTAAAAATGCAGATTATTTACAGCAGTTAATAACAAAATACAATGATCTTTAAGATTTTGGTTAAGTTGTAAAAGAAAATTTTCTGGATTGGGATTGGGGAAGATTATTCTTAAAGAATTTCAAAGAGAAACTTAAAATATGAAATTGAATAACACAGCTTGCAAAAATTGAATGCTAGTTATAGCATTTCAATAATACCAGTCAATCTTTTCTGTTAGTTGCTGAATCTAATGGCCAAAAATGCTGACTTGGACACTTGGAGTTATCACTCAGAAAACAAAATAACCAGAAGTTTTTGAATATTAAAAAAATAATAATAATAACAACCACAGAATAATATATTACATTCATGAAACTGCATCAAATGTTTATTGATTGATTATTATATTATAAATCAAAGGATTCTTCATGCGATTTTCAAGGTATTAATGTTGGACTGTGTAGAGCAGTTTACTTTGAACATAAGACATAGCTGTTACTAATAATGTTTAAATTAGAAATGACTTCAATTTTCTATATAATTGACTGTAATTATTTAATTTAAATATTTTCTAAAGTTATATTACTTATATAATATCGAAAAATGTTTATTTTATCAAGAGATATGCATCTGTATGCAATAGGAAATTATATTTAAAAAAACCCGGTTTAAACCAAAAAAACCTGGTTTAAACCAAATAAACCGGTTTTTTGGTTTTTTACAAAAAAACCCGGTTTTTTTCCAACCCTGTTCCTAAGGAAGAATTTTTTAAAGATAGCGTGCTTGCATTTCAGTATTTTTAAACGATTTTCTTTGATTTGAGTCACTGTTAAAAATTTCAGTAAAATTACGAGAGTTGGCCTTAAAATTATAAGGTCACATCCCTTTTTTAAGAAAAAAGTCCAGTGCCCTTATTTCTAACAACTTGCTGTAAAATTCACAGTAATTAAAATGTCAGCGGCATTCGTTTTGAAAATCAGTGCCATTAACCGTAAATTCGTTCTCCTCCCGAAATGGACTTCAGCGTGAGCACCTGCCATTGGCTGTTAGAAATCAAACGTCACTGCTATGTACGTCACGCGCAATGAGATCCGGCGGAAGTAAAAGATGGGAAGAGATTCAATGGCGCGTGAAGTCTGTGGTGGTGTCTTCTGTTTATTTTAAGTCCAACGTGGAAGCTTTTACTCAAGTATCAAGTAAGTAACTGTTTTTTATTATTAATATGATGTATATTTTAATTATTTATACCGTGTTTCTGTTTATTCATATATCTGAATACTGTTTTGCTAATGATTTCGTAACCAAACATTCGAAATCTAAATAAGGTTTATCTTATGTTTTATAATCTGCGTTATTGTTGACATTTTTAATGAAAGCAGAAAATGTTTCGAACCTGCACTCTTTTTCAGTGAAAATCTTAATATGCTAAAGCTGGTTATACTTATTTATATGTTCTGTATTTTCTTGCAAAATTTGAATATTTTTGTTTTGGTAGTAATAGAAAACATTGAATTTTATGTAGAGTAGAGTACACCCTTAAGGAATTTCTTTTAAAATTATTTTTTTTATTAATAGTTATAATTATTATATTCCAGTTTTTCAATATTATATTAACCTATCAACACTATTTAGTCATTCTTATAGTCTCATTTCCCAATATGAATCGAAATTTAATTTTAAATAACAGAAACATATCAAAAGCCCAGTAATGGACACCCTCTGTTCCAGTAATGGACATATATTATGTCCATATGTTAAATAAATATAATTGTTTTTATGACTGTATTTCAAACCAAAATTTAATGAATACATTATTTTTCACAGTGCAGCTTCGAAACATTTTCTGCTTTCTGATTTCATTAAAAATGTCAACAATAACGCAGATTATAAAACATAAGATAAACCCTATTTAGATTTCAAATGTTTGGTTACGAAATCATTAGCAAAACAGTATTCAGATATATGAAAAAACAGAAACACGGTATAAATAATTAAAATATAAAGAAACAAAATAGTTATTTTCAAATAAATTTAACCATTAGGATACCAGTAATTAATAAAATATTTTTGATAATCATTTACTGTTTGCATGCATCAATTATTGTAATTATCGGAAGATCTATGTTTAATTATTTTAGTTGGATAGTTTAAAATACTAAATATCAGGCAATTACAGCTATCAAATTATTGAAACTGGGGGGGATTTAAAAGGTACTAAAAAAAAAGTTTTGGAATATTAGTGTTTAGTTTTGTTTCACTATTTTTAACAATTAATCTTCCATATACTACTTATATATCATTTATAATAATTAATATTACAAATATGAAAGAAATGATATTGTGAATTTAATATTTTAAATACTAAATAAAATAATTTCAAAATAAAACTATAGAACTGATGTTTGAGGCCGCTGACTTGCAGATTTACTAGTTTCATGAATATTACCTATAACTTTCATTAATATTACATTTTTTTTTTTTGGGGGGGGGGGGGAGGTCAGAGGTGAATAAGGAAACATTTAAGACAGAAAATAGATTTTTAACAGCTTCTGTAACTTAATTATTTTTATAGCCCTCCACCCTCGCAATTATTTTCTTATTTAGGCTGATAAGTTCTGCAATCCGGATGTGAATATATATTTTAAATTTTGCATGTTTTCTTTAAAAAATTATCGTTGATAGAATAAGCTCAAAATCCGCTGTTCCCAAAATGAAGCAAAAAGATGAGGGGCTGTATCCATATATTCATTGATTAGTGCCAATATAGCATACAAAATATTGCATGCACTACTGTATTTGGTATTGTATATGTTTGTATGTGTGTGTGTAATGTTGACACTAAGCCGCTTTAGTAGGGCGCAACACCCAGCGGACCTTTTTCTTTTTTGCACCCAGTGGCTCTTTAACCCCTCCCAATGCACCCATATACCCTTTTCAACACTTCCTATGCGCCCTGGGAAAATATCGCAAATTCTAGGGACTCTAAACAAATTAGATCAAAATATTTTTTACCTGATATTATAGTGTGCCCTTTTAAAAAAAGTCTTTTTTTTTTTTAGAATAGTGTTCCCATTTTGAAAAAATGTACCCTCTTTTAGAATAGTGTTCCCTTTTTGAAAAATGTACGTTTTTTTTTTTTTGTAAGAATAGTGTTTGTCCCCTTTTTGAAAAGTTCCCCCCCCAGCGACCCTTTTTTTCTAGAGTCAACACTAGTTGTGTATATATACAATATAAGTATGTGTGTGTGTATATAATATATAACAATATATTTATGTATATACATATATACAGTGTTCAAAATTAGTGGTCGTTAGTCGTCAAATGCAACCAAATTATTGCATTTGACGACTACAAAATTATTCCCAGTAGTCAAATTTGACTCCTAGCTTTCTAAAAAAATATTTATTGTATTATTACTGTAAGGTACACTAATTAAAAATAATTAGTGTGCCTTTCGATTTCATGTTACAAGATTTAAATGTAGATGCATTACATGTTTTTTTAATTTTTACTAGATTCAATTCAATTGTAACTATCAACACTGTATAAAATTTGTTTTTGTTTTGCTCTGAAGTTATCAGGTTTTAAATTTAACATGATTAAGTGCACTTTACTATTAATTTCTAAGTTAGTGAGACTCTAAGCCGCTTTAGGAGGGCGCAGCGCCCGGCGGCCCTTTTTATTTCTTTTTTTTACCTGTCGGCCCTTTTAAACCCTTCTGATACGCCTAGCGGCCCTCTTTATTTCTTTTTTGCTGCCGGCGACCCTTTTAAATCCTTCCGATGTGCCCGGCTGCCTTTTTTAACAATTATGTGGCCCGGTCGCTCTTGCCCGAATGTTGGTCGCTTTTAAATAGAGTTTATTTGGTTTGAAATTTTAGCGAATTTTTTTACATTTGAAAGGGAAATATTGTTTTAATATCTTAGTAGATATTATCCTCTTTTCAATAAAGTCTGATTCAGAAAACTGGTGGGGGGATTGAGTGCATCTAATGTAATGCGAGGGATTGGAAAGAGGCCATTTGTCTTTAAGTTCGGCAGACTGTTTATAAAATTTCTATTTCTGTTGCAGACTGCAGAAAAAAATTCTGCTTAATAATGCTTCTAAATTAATATTTTTCTTTTAGTGATGGTTGCTTAGTGGCACTACACTCGCATATAACTTTCAATTTTGCTGTTAGAAGCAGGGTTGGCACGGTTTAAACCAATTGGTTTTTTTAGAAGAAATCTAATGACATTTTCTCGTTTTTCTTCATAATTTAAGTGTTTCAAATCATTGGATATAAATAATTACTACTTTTAACACTTTATTTCTGCAATAAGCATTAGATATAGTGGGTCGAGGACATGTTGATATGTATTATTAGTGTTGACTCTAGAAAAAAAGAGCCGCTGGGCGGGAATTTTTCAAAAAGGGAACACTTCTAAAAAAGGGTACATTTTTTCAAAAAGGGAGCATTATTCTTAGAAAAGGGCACATTTTTTTCCAAAAAGGGCACACTTGTACCTTGTTCATAAAAAATATTTTGAACTGGTTTGTTTAGAGTCTAGAATTTACAATATTTTCCTGGGATCAATTGAATTGCCACGAGGCGCATAGGAAGTGTTGAAAAAGGCAGCCGGGTGCATCTGAAGGATTTAAAAGAGCCGCCGGGCGCTGCACCCTGCTAAAGCGGCTTAGAGTCAACACTAATTATGTATATGATGAAAATTAGTATGTGTTGATGAACATATCTATTGATCTAAAGAAAAAACTTAAAACATGTGAATTTATCAAAGATAAAATAGATTAAAAATATTCAATATTTAGTATAATATATTTTCATTTTTTAAAAAATGCAGATTATTTAAAGAAATTAATAACATAACACAATCCTTAAGATTTTGACCAAGCTGTAAACGAAAATTTTCTTGATTGGAGAGATTATCTTTAAGAATTACAATCAAAATATGAAGTTGAATAAGAGAGTATTCACAAATTGGCTTCTAGTTATAGCATTTTAATAATACCAATCTATTTTTTTTCCTGTTATCTGCTGAATCTAATGACCAAAAATGTTAACTTCGAATTGTCACTCAAAAAACAAAAACCCAAGAAGTATTTGCAATTTATTTTTTGAATAACTGTGAAAAAGAATATTGTATTCATCAAACTACATCAAATGTTTATTATTATATTAGTAATCAAAATATTGTTTATAAAGTAGTGCAGTGTATTCTTTGAACATAAGACTGTGACTAAAACTGTTTAAATTAAAATATTTTTTTTTTTTTTTCAAATTTCTACATAAATTGACTAGGATTATTTAATTTAAATTATTTTCAAATGAAGTTATTCTACTTATATATCCAACAATGTCTATTTTTATCGATAAATATGCATGTATATGTAATAAGAAAAGTTGTTTTAAAAAAGCCTGGTTTAAACCAAATAAACCAGTTTTTTTGGTTTTTTGCCAACCCTGGTTAGCAGCGATATAGGACTTGGGAGGGGTGCAGCGTTTTTCTGCAGAAAATTTTTAAGAAACTATTTGAGATCGCAGACAGTTTTACATTTTATCTAAGTCTGTGTGTGTATATATATACTATGTATGTGTGTATATACATATACTATGTATGTGTGTATATATATATATACACTATGTATGTGTGTATATATATACTATGTATGTGTGTATATATATACTATGTGTATATATATACTATGTATGTGTGTATATATATAACAGCGGTAGAAATGATTAAAAAAAAGTCACTGGTCCCAAGGACCAGTAAACATCAGAGTTTACTGGTCCGCAGACATCGTCACTGGCCCTCTACATAAAATTATATTAAGTACCTTTAACCCTTTGAGTGACCCCCCCCCCTCCTCCGAGAATATAAACCAAACTTCCTTTCAGTTACTCAAAATTTTCGGCATAATAAAATGTAAAAATTTGCTAAAAATTAAATAAGTAGTACATTAACAAAAACTGAAATTATTAATTATGTATTTTATTTCCGTTTTTTTATTTTAACTGACTAAGTTTTTATGCTTATTGTAATGTTTGGTTGCGGTTTTTGTCAGGGATGGGAAAATTTAAGTTTACCTGTCAGAGAGGGGAAAAAGTTACTTGCTTCATCGGAATGTTAAAAGACATATTGAATAGATTTTTTTTTTTTTTTAACCAAAATTTTTCTAATTTACCAATGTTTTTGAAGATAAAATAATATTTTGTACTAGCAGGCTATGCCCGCTGCGCTGGTCTGCTTATCCTAATGAACCTTGAATTAAACAAAATGTATCATTGAATTTGACATTGTGATTTAAAGCAATATGGAACCTTATCTGGAATGTCCTTTCGCACTGCTGAAAACGATAAGAACGCCAATGTGCTATTATATTTTCTAATGTGTAGACAAATTTTCAGCTATTAAGGTCCTAACCCTTTTAGTTGATCAATAACAGTAGGATTGGTAAAGAAAGATAGTACAATACGCAATACAATAAAACAAACCCTGAAAAATTATATAACTACTTGTAATAATGCAAACAAACAAACGGACAAAATCCATCCAGTAAAACTTTTTTTAAAGGTTGATCTTTCATAAGGGGTCCATCTGGTTATAGAACTTTCCACTATAATTCTGTAACTAAGCAACGTAGAATGATACACAATAAACTAAAACCTCCGCAAACATTTTCTTATCAACAAAGAAAGTATTATCAATATCCGCCATCTAGATCTTTTTGAAAAGTCTAATCTTTCATAATCGGTTTCATATGATTATGGAACTTTCCGCCATTACTTTATGACTAAGCAACGTAGAACAATGTGCAAAATACTAAAACCATGTCTGAATAAATATCTAACTAAAATGAAATTCCTATCAAAATTCCTATCCGTTTTGTAGAACTTTAAAAAATGTTAAAATTTGATAATCGGTTTCAACTGATTATGGAACTTTCCACCACACCTCTATTATTAAGTAATGCAGAAGGGTGTAGTATATACTAAAACTCTGCCTGAAAAATTATTTAACTAACAGTGAAAATTCAATCGTAATCAATTCGGCTGAATCTTTTAAAAAGGTTAATCTTTCATGATCGGGTTCGTCTGATTATATAACTTTAAAACATAATTGTATGTATAAGCAACGTAGAGCGATATTTTATATACTAAAATCTTCCCTGGAAAATTATCTAACTATCATTATGATCAAAATCCATTCAGGTGAGCTCAAGTTATATGCAACCGAGACGGATTTCCCATTTCCATTTTACTCTAGTATATATAGTAGAAGCAGAAGTAGATAGATAGATAGATAAGAATATTGATTATTAAAATTTATGAAACTGCAAGTTATTTCTCGTTGTCTCTGCTGAATAATTTTAAAGACTTTTCAATCGGCGAGTATTGAGATTTACTATTATGTCTACAACAAATGTATTTCAATTTGTACCAAAACATTGTCGTTAAAATGAGCCAATTTGCTGTGGGTTCCGTTATTATATATATATATATATTTTTTCAAATTCGCCAACTACGCGCATGACATTTTAAGTGTCTCTTGGCACTGCAGTAAACATTTCCATGTTTTATTCAGCGAAAAATGAAGTTATAACTTAATTTTACTTGATAATAAAAAATACTTCCACCTTCAAAAAATAGTAAATTAAATTTTTTTGCAGTGTTACGAATAAATAATAATTAAAGCCAAAAGAAATTCGCGTTCAATAAATATCAAGCCCAAAAGTTTGGCAACGTTTGCAATAAAATTTAGTACTTTTCTTTTCCACTACAGGCGCCTTGGCGTTTTTTTAAAAGCTTGGCGCTATTCGGGCATCAGAAAGTGAGATTTATTGCCAATTGATATAAACAGTTAAGAAAACAAACTTTATGAAATTTTTTGTTTGTTTATATATGTATATTATAAATGTTTTTTATACACAAATTACTTCTGTTTCTAATTAAAATTAGATAAATTGCATCTTTATGTTAAATAAATTGTATAAACAGAAAAAAATGCTTGTTTATATGAAATGAAACAGTGAATAGGTTGCCAGAAAATATGTTTCCAAATTTTCTCTCCGCCAAGGCTATTTTCTCTGTTTCGCCAAGATCCCTATACTGTAAATTATAAAAATTTTTGCACATTTAGGATTGAAATAAATGGCGCAATAGCATACAATTTGGTATGGTGTTGGTATAACGTAAAAATAGGAAAAGGTCGCCAAAAACTTTTCTTTCAAATCACGCCAATTCTGTGTTAATTCGGTTATAGAATAGCTCCGCTTTAAAAACACAGAATCAGTTTAAAGCTTTTCCTAAGTTAATTATGCGCCAAACCACGCCAGGTAACATACGCCAATTGTCAGTAGACTCAATTATGTAACTTATCGGTACCAAATATGCCAATTGTCTATGGATTCGATAACGTAATTTATCTCCTTAATTTATGCATACTTTACAAACTACATCTACTTTCCAATTTTCCTGATTTTAAGATCAATGGGTACTGTTAGATGTTAAAAAGCTTGGCGCAATTCGGGCTTAAGAAAGTGAGATTTGTGGCCAAATAATATGAACAGCTATAAAAACATATAAAATGAACTTTAAGCTTTTTAAAATATGTATTCATATATATATTCCTATATAAATTTTTATTTATGAATATTAATATTTTTGTTATTTATATACAATTTACTTCTGTTTATATAAAAAAGAGATAAATATATTCTTTATAATAAATAAATTATCTAATTACTGAACAGAAAATATGGATGAAAACTTTCCTTGTCTCGCCAAGCCCATTTTTTCCAACTCGCAGCTATATTGGAAAATTACAGAATTTAACCCATTGCTCTATGACTAAACAGTGTCGAACAATATATTATATACTAAAACTATCTCTGAAAAATTGTCAAACTAATAATGTAAATTCTATCAAAAACCGTTTATTTTAATTTTTAAAAAGGCTATTGAGATAATTGTGTACACCAGACTACAGAATTTTCCCAAAAACGGTATGGCTGAACAATATAGAAGGGCATGTTGTATACTGAAAACGCCCCTGGAAAATTATCTAATTAACAGTCCAAGTTCCATCGAAATACATTGGGCAGAATCATTTAAAGAGGCTAATTTTCCATTATCAGGTTCATCTCATTAAAGATCTTTAAACCATAATCCAATACCAAGAAACGTAGAACGACGTGTTATGTACTAAAAAATTACCTATCTAACAGTGTACGTTCAGCAGAACTCGAGTTATAAGCAGCGGGAATGAAATTTCCATTTGAATTATATATATATATATATATATATATATATATATATAAGTAGAATTGGGTATTTCCAGAAAATGCTGTCGTTTATTGAGAAATAACCAATATTGTGAACGTCGCTCAAACCGAAGGCACGCTCATGCATTTTTGGCTTAAAATTAAATCGTTTGGCGATAAAATGAAATCGCAAAAAACATACAATATGTAACTCACAAGTATCGTCATTTTTATAATTACATCTGCTAGTTTCTTCTGTATGTCACATGTTGGTCGAGTTAAATAAAAATAAAAAGTAAATTTAAAAGAAATCAAAAACAAAAACAAAATTGTCACTCAGATATTATTTTATAAAATTTTCTGATGCATTTTATTTAACCGGACGCAAGAGGTAAATTGCCAAATATAGTTTAAAACTGCAATATTTCATATTGAATAAATTTTTAAGCATTACGAACGTTCTCTTTCATGTTTAAATTCGATATTTTCGTTTTCCAATATTACCACTCGTCATTTTTTTTTTCATTTTCTCTCTTCTTTTCTTTTTTTTTCCTTTTAAATAAAATTAGTAACAGTTTTCTTCCGCGATGTACAGCCATTTCAATTCATTTATCAAAAAATTCATCGCCAATAAAATAATGATAACCCTTTCGCCCGAAATAACAGAACTTTCCGTCATAATTCTATAACTAACCTACGTAGAACGATGTGTTATAGCTTAAAAAATTCCCTGAAACAATACCTATCTAACAGTATAAGTTCCGTCAAAATCCATGCAGTAGAATTCGAAATCTAGGCGTTCGGAACGAAATTTTCGTTTGGATTTTATATATATAATAGATAGAATAGATAGAATATATAATAGATTATGTGTTATGAACTATCTCAAAGTTTAAAAGAGATCGCATTGTTGGATTTCCTAATTTTAACAATATCGCGTTATGTTAGTTCCACATTCCACCACCAGGGAGCGCACTCGTTTCTTAACGAAAGCTTATCTGAACGAAACTCCTTCATGCAACCTTTCCGTAGATACATGAATCGGGAGGGTGGCGGTCTTAACCAATAATTTAAGATAATTGCTGAAATTGCTACGAAAAATATATTAAAGGGGCTCTACGCGGGCCCCTAATAGAGTTAGAGGAAATCGGAAGACGGCAAAATAATCGCGGGGAAAAGTTTGCTTGGGTGCTTTGGAGCTACTTTTGGCGCGAGATCTAAGCTCTACGACCAATAGGAACCCAGATATTTAAGGAAATATGAAGTAACAAAGTCCAAAATAACAGAATTTTCCGTAATAATTATATAACTAATCTAGGTAGAATAATGTGTTATAGCTTAAAACCTTCCCTGGAACGATACCTATCTAACGGTATAAGTTTCGTAAAAATCCATGCGGTAGAACTCGAAATCTCGGCGTTCGGAACGAAATTTCCGTTTGGATTTTATATATATAATAGATTTATCGCTAATGCTGCTTGCAGTCAAGCATTAACAAATGTTATTAAATACAAGAATATTGTTTTGAATTTTTGCTTTATGGGCATGCAGTGCTCATACATGCAGTATTTTTTACTTACTGCCACATGCATGCACATTTTTTTTTTTTTTTTTACTATTTACTTTTTACAAATTCCCTTTCCCCTCTCTTTTTTTAGAAATAACGTTTGGAAAATTTTGGTATTTTGTTTTGAAAACATAATTGTTTTTTATTGGGCTTAGATCAATTTTAATATTTATATGAATCTCAGAATCATTATCATTACAAAATTTTATACTATTTGCTTTTTACAAATTTCTCCCCCCCCCCCCATCTCTCTCTCTCTCTCTCTCTTTTTTTCATAAATAACATTT
Source organism: Maratus speciosus (assembly GCA_963932465.1). Lineage (NCBI taxonomy): Eukaryota > Metazoa > Arthropoda > Arachnida > Araneae > Salticidae > Maratus > Maratus speciosus. The sequence goes on from OZ010794.1 coordinate 168,509,492, forward strand.
GGAGAACTTTGGTATTTTGTTTGTAAAAGCATGTTAAAAGATAGATTGAATAGATCTTTTTTTTTTTTTTTAACCAAAATTTTTCTAATTTACCGATGCTTTTGAAGACAAAATAATATTTTGTATTTATCGCTAATGCTGCTTGGGGACAAGTATTATAACAAATGTTATTAAATACAAGAATATTGTTTTGAATTTTTAATCTTATCATCTGTTAACCTTTTGTTAATTTTTATAATGAAATTGAATGAGTTTTTGTATATCCCTTGCATATTCTCCCTTGATCGTCTGTCATCTTTTTTGCTATAACCGACATTTTTTTAGCGATTTTGCAACCCTGACTATTTTCAGTGGTAGAATTGATTAAAAAAAAAATCACTGATCCCAAGGACTGGTCTGCAGACATCGTCACTGGACTGCTACATAAAATTATATAAGTACCTTAACCCTTTGAGTGACACCCCCCCCCTCTCCTCCTCCGAGAATATAAACCAAACTTCCTTTCAGTTACCCAAAATTTTCAGCATAATAAAAGTAAAATTATAATTTGCTAAAAATTAAATAGTACATAAACAAAAACTGAAGTTATTATGTTTTTTATTTCCGTCTATTTATTTTAACTAAGTTTTTATGCAAATTTTATGCATATTGTAATGTTTGGTTGCAGTTTTCTCAGGGATGGGAAAATTTACGTTTACCTGTCAGAGAGGGGAAAAAGTTACTGTTAGTTACTGGTCCTTCGGACCACTAAATTTTTTAAATTAGTGGTCCGATTGAATTTTTAGTGGTCTCGGACCAGCAGACCACCAAGGATTTCGAAAGCTGATATACTATGTATGTGTGTGTGTATATATATACTATGTATGTATATATATATACACTATATATATATATATATACACACTATGTATGTGTGTATGTATATACTATGTATGTGTGTATGTATATACTATGTATGTGTGTATGTATATACTGTGTATGTGTGTATGCATATACTGTGTATGTGTGTATGCATATACTGTGTATGTGTGTATGCATATACTGTGTATGTGTGTATGCATATACTGTGTATGTGTGTATGCATATACTGTGTATGTGTGTATGCATATACTGTGTATGTGTGTATGTATATACTATGTATGTTTGTATGTATATATACAATATAATGTATATACATATATATAATAAGCGGTAGAATTGATAAAAAAAAAAAAAGTCACTGGTCCGCAGACATCGTCACTGGCCCGCTACATAAAATTCTATTATGTACCTTTAACCCTTCAAGTGACATCTCCCTCCTCCTCTTCCTATTAGAATATAAACGAAACTTCCTTTCAGTTACCCAAAATTTTCAGCATAATAAAATGTAAAATTATAATTTGCTAAAAATTAAATAAACAGTACATGAACAAAAACTATAAAATTATGAATTATAATTATCTAATTATTTATTTCAACTGACTAAATTTTAATGCAATTTATATTTTTTTACATAAAATAAAATTCTGTGGTTTGTGTTTGGTTGCAGTTTTCTCAGGGCTGGGAAAATTTAGCTTAACCTGTCAGAGAGGGAAAAAAGCTACTGGTCCTGCGGGCCACTAAATTTTTTAAATTAGTGGTCCGATTGAATTTTTTGTGGTCTCGGACTAGTGGACCACCAAGGATTTCGAACGCTGTATAATAGATATATGTATATTCATGTATTACACTGGTGCTAATGCCCAACTAACCGAAAAGCACTAAATATTTTTACTTAATTTCCTCAAAAAAAAAGAGATTTTCTGTATCTTTTATGTTTAATCCTTTTATGCAAATTAACACATTTTACATTCATTCTTGACATGCTTATGCTCAGTGATATTTTGTATATTATCTATTTTTGCTGCAAAGTGAAAGTGTAGAAAGTTAAAGAGCGTGACAAAATTCGAGATTTTTTTCACGTTCGATAGACAAAGAATGAGATTTTTTTTCGCATTTGATTGACAAAAAATGAGATTTTTCGCGTTCGATTGACAAAATTCGAGATTTTTTTCGCATTCGATTGACAAAATTCGATATTTTTTCCACATTCAATTGAAAAAATGGAAGATATTTTTCGCGTTTGACAAAATTTGAGATTTTTTTTCACCTTCGATTGACAAAATTTGAGGGGTTTTCTTTTTTTTTCGATTTGACAAAATTTGAGATTTTTTTCACATTTGATTGACAAAATTTGAGATTTTTTTCGCGTTCGATTGACAATTTGATATGTTTTTCGTGTTCGATTGACAAAATTCAAGATTTTTTCGCTTCCGGTTAACGAAATTAGCAACTCTTGAATTTTTAAAGATGTTGGCATCGGTGGTCTTAATGGGTTGATTGACGAGATTCAGAATTTTCTACGCCCAATTGACAAAATTCACGATTTCTCCACGTTTTATTGACGAAATGCAGGATTTAAGAATTAAAGAAAATTTAATTGTGCTTCTTGTTTAATAATTTCTTTTTATAAAATTATAAACTGATATTTTATTAATTTGGTGTAATTTTCTTAACATTTTAAAAACTGATATGGCAAAAATTTAACTCATGGTTTATTAGCAAATCAACTAAATTTTATGCTTGAAGTTATTGTGTTTGTTCATTTATATTTAAATGTCTTCGTTCTTGCAGGAAGACAAAAACCTGGTGGATGGGTGTGAAGATGCACCAGTTACGCCATTCACTGCATGTATTGGTAAGTTCTTTACTTATTAATATTAGCAGTTATGTTGCAATGAATAACAATTAATATTGTTTTCTGCTTTGTTTATGCAATTTTTAGTTTTTTTCATTTATTAGATTTTTTTTTCCACATCATGCAGCAATTTATTGCTGATTACAATGTTTTTAGCAGGGGCTGTGGAGTTGGTGGGAAAAATGGACTCTTCTGACTCCAGGAATTTGAGGCCGTTGAAGTATTACATAAACATATTTTGAGTCATTTTGTACCCCCCCCCCCCTTGTAAGGAAAAATAAGCTAACACTAGACCCCCCCCCCACCTCCTTTTGCTTACGTAAGATTTTATCACATTCTAACATCAACACTATTTGCCATAAAAAATTACAGTTTGCGATAAATTGCATTATTAATCAATTATTGTGTGTATTAAATAGAATGATAATGAAAAAATTGAATTATGAATAAAAGTAACATAAATTTCTTAGCATACATTTAAGGGAGGCCAAACTGGTCGCCAAATTAGTTTAAAATAATAATCTTTTCTAAAATATGAAAAAAAAAATCTGATTAAAATTTGAGTTGCCATCATTAGAAAAAAGTATTTAAAATTAGAAAAAAATTAATATTTTGAAAACTAATTCGAAATTGAAAATTCCAATACCAGTTTTGAGATCTGCGGTTCAATACGGATGTTTAGTGTTAATTTCATCGCAAAATATTCCATATTTTAGAATAAATCGCCATGAAACATATTCAGTTGTTTAATCAGTCGTTTCATAAATTTGATTCGTTAGGATTTTATATATATAGGGTAGATATACTATTTTTTGTGTGTGTATGTGTATATATATATACTATGTGTTTGTGTATATATAGTATGTGTTTGTGTATATATACTATGTGTTTGTGTATATATACTATGTGTTTGTGTATGTATACTATGTGTTTGTGTACATATACTATGTGTTTGTGTACATATACTATGTGTTTGTGTACATATACTATGTGTGTGTGTACATATACTATGTGTGTGTGTACATATACTATGTGTGTGTGTACATATACTATGTGTGTGTGTACATATACTATGTGTGTGTGTATATATACTATGTGTGTGTGTGTATATATATACTATGT